>JAINUG010000499.1:0-5000 GCA_029706075.1 Aldrovandia affinis
TCTGGACCTGTTAGCGAATAGCAAACAGTCCCTTCTTCTTCTTTGGGTTTTAACGGCAGCCTGCATCCATAATGTTGCACTACTGCCATCTTCTGGAGTTAGCGAACAGTCCCAATGCTACCGTGCTGTTTTCAGTGTGGTGTGCAAAACAAAAACCTGAATTTAATTTACTCTTACTCATTTGTAAATTTAAAAGTACTCAAGTAGAATACTTCTTATTTAAATTACTCAAGTAAGAGTAAAAGTATAGCATTTTTAAAATACTGTAAAAGTACAGTACTTTTACTTGAGTACTTTTACTTGAGTACTTTCTGCCTCTGTCTGAAATAATAGAGCTTGGTTAAGGAACAGCCAGTCCCAGTTTTGAACAGCCAGGATAGTGTTGATTGATTAGGATATTTAGTACTAAAGGTCTAATACACAGTCTATAGGCTACGCGATTGCTCTACAGTTTATATGCTATACTCGAAGCAATCAGATTTTAGGTAGCGATAATTCGGGTAGCGGGTAAGTGTAATTATTTAACAGCAATACATTCGTTCTCATAAGACTTGTGATAAAGAATAATGTCATAATAGTGGTTCTGTGTGAATAGAATTTGAATTCAGCCAAGGGTGCCCTCAAGCCCTTGTCTCCAAATGGGCCTTGACTTCCTTGTAAACATGCCCCCCCCCACACACACACACACACACACCCCTCTCCTGCACACACACACACACTCACCCCTCTCCTGCACACCCCCCCCCACACACACACACACACACTCACCCCTCTCCTGCACACCCCCCCACACACACACACACCCCCCCCCCTCTCCTGCACACACACACACACTCACCCCTCTCCTGCACACCTCCCCCCCCCCACACACACACACACTCCCCCCCTCTCCTCCACACACACACACACACACACTCACCCCTCTCCTGCACACCCCCCCCCACACACACACACACACACACTCACCCCTCTCCTGCACACCTCCCCCCCCACACACACACACACACACTCACCCCTCTCCTGCACACCTCCCCCACACACACACTCACCCCTCTCCTGCACACCCCCCCCCCCCCCACACACACACACACACTCACCCTCTCCTGCACACACACACACACTCACCCCTCTCCTGCACACCTCCCCCCCCCCACACCCACACACACACACACACACACACACCCCCTCTCCTGCCCCTCCCCCACACACACACACACACTCACCCCTGTCCTGCACACACACACACACTCACCCCTGTCCACACACACACACACACACACACCCCTCTCCTGCACCTCCCCCACACACACACACACACACACACACACACACACTCACCCCTCTCCCACACACACACACTCACCCCTCTTCTGCACACCCCCCCACACACACACACACTCACCCCTCTCCTGCACACCTCCCCCCACACACACACACACACACACACACACACACACTCACACACACCCCCCCTCCCACACACACACACACACACTCACCCCTCTCCTGCACACACACACACACACACCCCTCTCCTGCACACCTCCACACACACACACACACACACTCACCCCTCTCCTGCACACACACAGACACTCACCCCTCTCCTGCACACCCCTCCACACACACACACACACACACACACACTCACCCCTCTCCTGCACACACACACACACTCACCCCTCTCCTGCACCACCCCCCCACACACACACACACACTCACCCCTCTCCTGCACACCTCCCCCCACACACACACACACACACACACACTCACACACCTCACCCCTCTCCTGCACACCCCCCCACACACACACACACACACACACTCACCCCTCTCCTGCACACCTCCCCCCCACACACACACTCACTCACCCCTCTCCTGCGCACCTCCCCCACACAGGTGAGGGTTCAGGGGGCGTGGTCACGCTAATCTGGGTTTGGCTCCTGCGTGTTGGTCTCTCTCCACGCTAATGGGATTAGCAGCGTCTTTACAGCAGAACTGGAGAGCAGGTCAAGACCAGCGCAGTCATGGCTGATCAGAAGGTGAGTGATTTCTGTTCTTTGCACCTGAGCGAGAGTAACAGAGACACACTTGGGGTGATCGATCGATCAGTTCTCTGTCACTAATTTTGGCTCTGATAACCCAGATATGACGTTCGGGATGACAGGAGAGAAGAGTCATATTTGTGTCGATTTGATTGAGTGAGGCCTTGTTTACCTGTTTACTGTAAATGTACCATTTTCTGTTAGAACAAACACATCTCTATTCAGAAGTATTTAATCCATGCATACATCATTACATTACATTACATTACATTACATTACAGCAGACGCTCTTATCCAGAGCGACTTACAGTTTACATTTCTTTACACAAAATGCATTTATACAGCTGGATATTTTACTGAAGCAATTCAGGTTAAGTACCTTTAGCTCAAGGGTACAACGGCAGTGTCCCACCTGGGGATTTAACCTGCAACCTTAATGTTACAAGCCCAGTTCCCTAACCATTACATCACAGTGCCTGTACCTAAATTGTGTTAGACTATTGTTATATATCTATAATTAGTGTAGATGCGCGTACCTTTATTGACTAATATTATTAAGTAAAAGTGTTCAGTGAATCTGTGGATGGGTACTTGTGATTGGTGGGCTGTGAGAATAATTGGTTGGGACCAGTGGTGATTTTAGACCCTATTTATGGTGGCTTCAGCCCCCCTGTCTTTCATCTCAGGCCCCCTGAAAATGTTTAGTCATTCTTTTCTAAAAAAACTTTTTTACTTAATATCTATTTTTAAAAATAGCACAGATAGAGAGTGGTATTTCAATTTTGAGAGTGACCACCATTGTGGTGTTTTTGTTTTGGGGAATGTAACAGTAAATTAATAAAAAATGGGCGGCAGTGTAGTGTAATGTTTAGGGAACTGGGCTTGTAATTCAGAGGTTGCTGGTTCGATTCCCAGGTGGGGCACTGCTGTTGTACCCTTGAGCTAAAGGTACTTAACCTAAATTGCTTCAGTAAAATATCCAGCTGTATAAATGGATTGAATGTAAAGAATTGTGAATTGTGAACTGTGTAAGTCGCTCTGGGTAAGAGTGTCTGATAAAATGCCCCCAAAAAGTAGGCTTGTGCTTTGCATGTGTACATCTCACATTCTCATTGGGTCCTAAAGGTCAAATGTGTGTGAGAGAAAGTGTGTGTGTGGAAGCTGCTGCGCACTCGCGCGTGTGTGTGTGTGTGTGTGTGTGCGTGTGTGTGTGTGTGTGGAAGCTGCTGTGTGTGTGTGTGTGTGTGTGTGTGTGTGTGTGTGTGTGTGTGTGTGTGTGTGTGCTGTGTGTGTGTGTGTGTGTGTGTGTGTGTGTGTGTGTGTGTGTGTGTGTGCTGTGTGTGTGTGTGTGTGTGTGTGTGTGTGTGTGTGTGTGTGTGTGTGTGTGTGTACACCAGGGAGAGAGGTGGACTCTGGTGGGAGAATAAACAGCTGCTTGACCAGGAGTCAGATTGAGGGACAGAGTTGCAGGCGCTGTGTCGGTCGCTGAGTTTGGCAGTGCATAGTTCAGTGGTGCGTAGTTCAGTGGTGCGTAGTTCAGTGGTGCGTAGTTCAGTGGTGTTCGTAGTTCAGTGGTGCGTAGTTCAGTGGTGCGTAGTTCAGTGGTGCGTAGTTCAGTGGTGCGTAGTTCGGCAGCGTGCTCAGGCCAGCCCAGGCTCCGGGGTCGTACAGTGCAGTGGATCTGAGCTGTGGTGGATGTTATTTCAGTCCTGCTTCGTGAGGAACAGTGAGTGTGGTTCTGCCTTCACGCTGTGCTTCAGGTGGGCGGAGAGAGGTCTTCCTCGGGAAGTGTAGCAGCTGTTCGACTCAATCGGGGCTACCGCCCGGAGCTACAGCAAAATGTTGGCCTTGGCGGGGCCTCCGATAGCGTAGCGGTCTAACGCACCCGTACTGGCTGGTCCTTTACGAGTGTGAGCTGCCTATCACGGTCGTAGTTCGAAACCCGTCTCTACCAGACCGGCCCTGGTCTTCAGCCCCGATCGGGGGCGGCGTTTGGCTGTCCGCCCCAGGGGAGGGGGAGGGTGAGCCGGCTCGGGTCCGCCGTGAAGCACGTAAGGGAGTCTCCAGAACGTGGGTAGGTGAGTTCCTTCTCGAAGGAAGTGGAGTTCGTTGCCTTCGGCCTCATAGAGATGAGTGGCGGACTGGTGTGGGGGAGGGTAAATCGAAATAAATAGAGGGTGTAATTAGCCACTAAATTGGGAGAAAAACAGGAAAAAACTAAAGAAAAAGCTAGCATTGGCACTTGATATGTAAATGGGTATATGTATGATAAAATTGTGAGTGACATTTTCAGTGTTAAAGGCGTTTCGTATTTGGCACTGGGACCTTGAGAATGCTGATTCTGTCTGAATTATAGAGAGAAACAGCAGGGAGCTCTCTGGCTGCCAGCTGGGCTTCTGCCTCTTCGAGCGACGGCGGACAGCTAGTCCGTTTGGTCCATCTTCACACGGCGCGACAGTTTCCCTATTTTCACAATGTCTCCTCCAGACCTGGGTCAAACACGTATTTGAAACACTTTAAATCTACAGATCCCTGAGAATTCTCAACAGAACATGGTCACGAACCAAAACATACAAGCATGTGGAAGAATCATTTTGAGTCTTAATATCATGTGAAAATAGATATAGAGAATAGATCGTTTTCTTTTAAAATTGTCAGTAATCAGGAATTGTACCGTCACTCTCCTCTCACACTCCTCCTCGATACTCGATATCTTCCCTCTGAGACATTTACTCTTGTTTACCCTCCTACGTTTTTCTCCTCCTCTCCCTAAATCTATATTAGGCATGGCCCCAAAAATAGGCAATTCTGCTCCCGCTCTCTCTCTCTCTGTCTCCCTTTCTTTCTTTTTTCAATTTTTGTTTCAGATCTTTTTCTAGTTTTTCTCCAAATTTAGTGCCCAGTTATACCCTCTATTTATTTTTATTTGCCCTCCCCCACAAACCCGCCGCCTGT
>JAINUG010000499.1:15000-52500 GCA_029706075.1 Aldrovandia affinis
TGTATGTGTATGTGTAGTGTGTGTGTATGTGTGTGTGTGTGTGTGTGTGTGTGTGTGTGTGTGTGTGTGTGTGTGTGTGTAATCTGTAGTGTATCTTTCTGAAGTCCCCAGGACGCCCTGTGGCAGAGACGGGGGCGGTTCAGAGGGCTGAAGGAGCCGCATGCAGAGGAGAAGCCAGAGGGGGCGCCAGAGAGCCGACGTGAGCTCAGCGGCTGTGACAGGAGCGATGATGACTCGTACGCACCGTATATCCTTTACCTCCTTACACTGCCCCCCTGGACTATGCCTCTGAGTGACCATCTCTCCGTGTGTCCACAGGTGCACCTTCCGTCCTGCACAGCGCCCCCTGGTGTCCTGGCTGTCTCACTGCCACTTGATTCTCTTCTGGCTTTATGTAATGACCGTTTCCTTTGTGATTCTGCTGGGGGTCTTTCTCTGGAGCATGCGCGGCCCCCTGTTCTGGATATGAGTAGGCCTATACCTGTTCCTGATTGGACACTCCTGATTGAACCCGCTCCTGATTGGACACCCTAGATTAAACTGGCTCCTAATTGGACACTCTCGATTGAACCAACCGGCTCCTGAGTGGACACTCCCGATTGAACCCGACTCCTGATTGGACACTCTTGATTTAATACATAGTGAGTCTAGGAGAAAACCGAATGGTTTCCACATGGATACAGAACATTCATATTGTCAGCATCAATCAATCAATCAATCAATCAAACAATCAATCAATCAATCAATCTTTATTTGTATAGCACCTTTCTAAACAAAGTTACAAAGTGCTTTACACGGTAAAAGAGCAGCAGCAATATTAAATACTATGAGGGGCAGAGAAGGATAAACAGTGAACATAAAACAAAAAAGACATAAAACAAGCAAGATAAAACCAAGAGAATAAAATACAGAACATGAACAATAAAAATAAGAATAACAACAATAAGAACAATAAAAAGGTATTAAATGCAATTAAAAGCAAGGGAATAAAGGTGGGTCTTATTCATTTTTACATTTTTAGGTATTTATCAAACACTCTTATCCAGAGCGACTTACACAGTTTACATTTCTTTACATACAATCCATTTATACAGCTGGATATTTTTACTGAAGCAATTCAGGTTAAGCACCTTTAGCTCAAGGGTACAACAGCAGTGCCCCCACCTGGGAATTGAACCTGCAACCTTGGAGTTACAAGCCCAGTTCCCTAACCATTACACTACACTGCCAGTCCAATTCTCAGCATTCCTGTTGTCCATCAAGAGGAACATAACATAACTTTCATAATGACAATGAAAAACGATATATTCACTGCCACATTGTTCCCTCTATGAAATACATTTAAAAACAAGCTTGTCAATAAACTGGATTTACATGCAATCAGACTCGTCTTTGTATGCTTGTATCCCGTGCTGTTTGTTTTGTTGTCCACTGACCCACCTGAGCTCTGTGAGTGATGTTCTATTAAATATGACCCAAAATATGCACCTGGACTGTTCTCTAAGTATTTCTTAATGATATGCACCTTCATCTACATATCTTAACAGTTTCACCAAAGTTCAGTTATGAAACTAATAGTATTATTAATTGTAAACAAAAAATCCTTACAATATATGATATAAGATGTTCATATCAAATCAAGTGTCTATTTTTGTGTGTTCATGTGTTAGCATGATATATTAGAAATAAAAAACCCTCAAAACCATTTTCTACACATTTTCTACAAAAACGTGAAGTTACTCGCCCGTTTACAAAACGCGTCACTTCACAATATGTCAAACAGCATCAGCGGAAATCAGCTGTGGTTCATACTATGTGCTCATACAATTAGTTAAATTCATACTAATCCGGAATAAACATTAAAAAAAATTCTAATGCGCGTCACCTTTCAAATGGAATTATCCAAACGAATTTGTCTCTTTCGGGCACCCGTACAAAAACTGGTCACGTGTGCGTCTGTCAGCTGACTGCACGAAGAAGAACCGAGGAAGAATTGAACACAAACAATTTATTCATCTTAATATCTAACTCACAATACAGACAACAATGGAAGCGACACTAGAACAGCACCTAGACGACACGTAAGTGTTTTTTAATAGAATAAAAATCATTTTACGATTAGAGTGAACCACCATCTTGCAATATTATCACTCTGTTCGCGAGCTAGCATGCAAGTAGATCAACTTTATCTATGTAGCCACTGGATTTCAAAACTAGCGAGGTTAACCAACTTAAATATAGACAGTTGTGTAAATCGAGTCCGCTTGCAAGACAACAAGCTCCGTAGATGATTGGGTTAGCGGGTATAACGTTACCCTCAAACCTAAACCGCACTGAGAGTATGGTAACGCTATACGCTGTTGTGCAATGACCAGCTAAATACAGAATATTTACTCTTCTCGTCCTTGGGGCAGCATGAAGAGTCCGTCCATCGTTGGAGTTCTCTGCACGGATCAACAGGGTCACAATCTGGGCTGTAAGTAACCGGCAGCAACCGACTTACCCTCCGAGAAAGCGACCGTGTGATCTCTGATCTGATGTGTACGTCGGAGAAAAATAGTCTTTGGTTGTCAATTATGGGCGTCATAATTTTGAGACTGAATTTCTCATAAAAGAGTGTGTGTGTTTTCCTGTGGTACCAGATTGGTATTTTTGTTTTTAATTAAAAATATTTAACGTTTTTTTTGTGTGTACCAAAACGGAATGTGTCCAATCAGGACCATTTTCAAAAATATAACGTCATTCTTATTTTTAGTTTGTCATATTTTTTATGGATGGTCTAAGACCACGGTGGGCAAGGAGGGCCGTATCCGTTTCTGGATTTCATGCTTCTGCTCTTAATTATTTAATTAGCCCCAATCATTTACCTGATCTGACATTTTAGCTACATTTCTTGATAAGCCCATGAATGGCAGCTGAAGACTGTTCTTGTGTTCCCATATGAGACATGTTACTGTGGTCTAATCTACAAGTGAACCAGCATTGGCGTATCCAACTAATGAGCTAATTGAGCCACAGGAGTAATTAGTAGAAACAAAAACCTGCACACACACACCATACAGGCCATCCCTCCCTTTAAGTGTGTTATTATGATTGCCTTGCCTACAGTCTGTTAGGAATGAGACAACCTCCTTCTTTAAAAGTGTAGTGGAAACACAATTCTAAAAAAGAAAAAGAGTCCTCCCGTATTTCTGTATCTCCAGCGTTTTCTGAGTCTGCCTCCTGAATGTGCGTCTGCAGCTCTACAACTTCACCATTTAATACTCATTTAAAACATGTCCACACCCCCGATAGCACAGTACTGTTAGCCTGTATAGTTATGGTAATTCAGCGTTGACCAATGTAATGTATTTTTACATTTTATGTAAGTGAAATGTAATTATTTGTTTAGATATTTTATTAGGATCGTCCTGTCTCATGTACTCGCTGTAAAACCTGGAGACACCGGAGGTGCCAGTGATCACATAAAGTCTGGTCATTTCCCTACAGTTGCCCCTGGTTCAGGCCATTGCCCCTGGTTCAGAGTGTTGCCCCTGGTTCAGGGCATTGCCCCTGGTTCAGGCAGTTGCCCCAGCTGCCCCTGGTTCAGGGTGTATCCCGGTTGGTAAGGAGGCTCTGGTTCTCTCCCCCCTGCAGGCCGTGGCTCTCTCTCCGATGAGCATGGGGGGGTGGTGTCTGTGCTGGCCCGGCAGGCAGCATCTCTCACCAGGGACCCCACTGACACCCCCACAGTGTGCCTGGAGTCTGACTCGGGGTGAGTACCGGGGGGTCCTGGGACTGTCGGATCATCCTGTCATTATTCAACATTATTCAACTGTTTCATTCACGGTCATTCACGGGGAGGGTGAGCCGGCACGGACTCGCTGAGAAGGATGTAAGGGAGTCTCCAGAACGTGGGTGGAGGCGAATTCCGTCTCGAAGGAAGTGGAGTTCGCTGCCCTCAGAGAATTAGCTTGCCTCGTAGAGACGAGCGGCGGACTTGTGTGGAGAGGGCAAATCTAAACAAATGGTAGGGTGTAATTGGCTACTAAATTGGGGGGGAAAAGCTATAAAACCCAGCCACTGAAAACAAAGGGCTCCATCTACCACTTCTGTAATGCATCCTGGAAAGGAGTACAAACCGCTAACTGCTCCTAACAATACAATATCTCCTGGTTCATACGTGATGTTTTGGTACATCAAATTCAGGCTAGGTGGCTATTTTTGCATGGGTTCTTTGTAGCTCAAAGTGTAGCGACTGTGTATATGCTGCCCCCTTGTGGACTTTGTGGAATTGCACTGTAAACTCTTAGTGAGCAGCATCTGTAGCGGTGCTTAGAGTCCCGCAGAGGAGCTAATCCACAGAGCCCCGTTTGTCCCTCTAAAAAAAAAACGTTAAAAATGCCAGATTTCAACGTTCGAAGCTGGCCACTACGACCGGGATTCGATTCCACTGGCCGCACCAGTATCAGCTCTGGCCGGGAGTGCCACTAGGGGGCGGCAATTGGCTGTCCGCCCCAGGGAGGGGGAGGGAAGCCGATATGAGTTCTCTGTGTATAGGAGTGGCTCTGTGTACCGGAGTTACAGTCGATGGCCTGGCGAGTGCCAGCTTGGAGGAGGCAGTACATCGCTTTTGTCACTGCCGGTCTCAGGACTACGGTAGCAAACTCACAATACGAGGGGCTTGACATGAAAAAGAGAGGGTGTAATTGGCTACTAAATTGGGATAAAATGGGATAAAATCAGAAACAAAATTTTACAAAACATTCCTAATTTCCCCGGCTGTGGTTATTGTGTACTGGATATATGCCCGTCGGGCTGATATTTGGGATCAGTTAAGTTTTTAACTTTTGTTAAAATGTTAATCCGGCGCGGTCTCTCGTGTTCTCTTGTCTCCGTAGCAACATCTTGATGAAGACGCACGGGAGCATCACGGTGGCGGTGCACAAGATGGCATCCTGACGTGACTGACGGAGCGGAGGGAAGGTCGTCTGTCTCTGTCCGTCTGTCCTGGCTTATTCCACTCTGACCAGGGAGACGGGATGACGTTTGAGACATTTGCGAGGCCACAACGTGAAGATATGCGCCGTTCTCTACTCCTGCGACGTGTTTGCGAAGTCCGATCTCACAGGGGGAAGGAATGTGCCCCCATTTCCTGCCGTCGTTCTAGCACTGCTGCGGGTATTATAGACTTTGTGTTAATCCTTTGGCTTGGCTTTTAATAATGTTCGATTCACAGGCCCCTTACTGGCAGGAGTTTAATGGTGGTGTTTGGATCATGTGTGTTTAAAAAAATGACCCCTTCCTTTTCAAGACCACAGCAATGTCAGCAAAGAACATGTACTGTTTCAATGTTGGTTTCTTTGCTGATGATCTTGTTCACACCCAAAACCTTTAGGATTGTCTTTCGATCAGAATCAAATTATTCCCATGTGAAGTATTTATTTCGGAAAGCATATTTAATCTTTTCTTTCACGATCTGTGGCTGTTATTAAAGATCAATGTGGGGACTGTTTATTGCACAGGTGTCCAACTCATTCCATCGAGGGTCGAGTGTGTGCAGGTTTTTGTTGCAACCAATGCACTACACCAGGTGATTTCACTAATTAGCCCACTTCTTCAACTAAGGAGGGAACCTAATTGAAATCACCTGGTGTAATGCATTGGTTACAACAGAAACCTGCACACACTCGGCCCTCGATGGAATGAGTTGGACACCCCTGCATTAAAATGTCATAATTATTCTGCCGTGGGTTGAAAGATCTATTCAACAATCAATAACTAGTGAAAAATAAGATATGAAATAAAATGAAGTTAATTATTTGTAATAAAAATGTTTTTTTGCTGCAAATGTGGATTTTTCTGGATTTGATTGGCGATTATGTGCCGGCACCAGCTCACAGAGGAGCAGTAGGGTGTCTCTAGAGCAGGGGTGGGCAGTCTTACCCTGTGTGGGCCGGTGTGGGTGCAGGCTTTTGTTCCAGCCCAGCAGTAGCTCACCTGATTTGACTAATCAGCTCATCAAAGTCTTCAATCAGGGCTTTGATTAGTGGAATCAGGTGTGTCACTGTTCAGTTGGAACAAAAGCCTGCCACACCGCCAGCCCACAGGGCTCGAAGACTGCCCACCCCCTGCTCTAGAGAGCAGGTGAGCAGGTGAGCGAAGTTCCGTCTCGGAGGAGGCGGATCATCACCGGCCTCTGGGGATAATATTTTGACCCGGAGGACGGGCGGTGGGCTCGTGAGGGGAGGGAGAATCAAAATAAATAGAGGGTTGAATTGGCTACTAAATTGGGAGAAAAACTGGGAATATTATAAACAAATAAAATTTAAAAAAAGGTTAGGCCTTTACGTTTACTGATGGAAATGAAAGTGAGAGTGAGGGCGAAGTGGAGCTGCACACACAACCGCAAAGCTGGAACAGCGACCCGCTAGCGTCAGACTCAAATCAGGACCTGGCCCTGCCTTCTAGCCACGGTGAAAGACCATCCATCTCCCAGCAGGGAGTAATGACCGAGCATGTTGAAGAGGAAAATCTGGGGAGAACGTGATGGATTTTCCTGGAGCAAGGGGAGGATCGTAGTAATGATGACACCGGTGACGAGGAACAGGCAAGCGCTCCCAAGCCCGATGATGCAATATTAGACTACACGAGAGCCCTATCCATCCGATCCTGTTCTCTTCAGAAACTAAATGCTCACCACAGTCCAAGCCCTTACAGAATATGGTCCCTGCCAGCCTGGTTTGAGAGACAACTTTTCCGATTTTCTTACATATGATCATGACAAAGTTAAAGGAAAATGGTGCACAAGTGGCAAATGCAGCGTGGCTCGACACTGGCTTGTGTATTTGCCGAAACAGGCAAGAAGCAGGCACAAAATGTAGGCACAATGTTTTGTTTTTGCTGTTGGCTTTTTTGTAGAGAATGCAAGCGAAAGCATTTGGGCTGACCCGAGCAAAAGGCTTTTCTAGTTTTCATAAAGGCAATGAGTGAAGCTCCACGAAAAATCTCCAGACTTTTTTTCTCCCAAAAAAGAAATCTGTGTGAAATAAAAATACACTTCTATGGAGTAACACTGATTAAAAATCCTGGGGGAAAGAACACAGTGTCCCAGTGAATATCAGCCTTATTGCACTCCCACACAACACACGCAGCAGGTTAAAATGCTCTCCAGCACTCAGCTCTTACCCTCATGTATTGCGGATATAGATTGTGCTTTTGTCCTTGTCCTCATTTAGGTGCCGGATCGTATTTCCGCCAAAGCGTAAGACTTTGGTGTCTTTGAATCAGAAACCGTCTCTGCAGGATTTTAACGGTGGTAACACAAGGCCCCCTCTGGGGTGTGTGCAGTGACGTAACCGTAATGCATCCAAGAGTCTTTTTATTTCCTGAAAAATAGTTTATTTGATTGGCCGAGCCTGCGTCCTGTACCGGATTGAGTCGGCGCATTCAAACCCCATTCCTGGACAGCTGCGTGTATGGGTGGCGTGTTTAGACTTTTCCCCACTCGCTAAACTGTAGTGGGCTGCAAATAAAAAATATATACATCTCCTCCCCAAAGTAGCAGCAAAACTGCAAAATGTTTCATAAACAGTCCTTAGACGCAATGAATCATTTGTGAACAAGAATATACTAACGGCGCTAAATGCCTAAAATGCCTAACATGTAAAAATGTCTTTGTAAATGATTTGGCTAATTCGTGAGTTAAGTGTTACAGGTTGAAGCGAAAAGGTGTAAACGCACGGCTGGCCTAGAACTGGGTTTCACACCAACTGGTTCACACCGTACTTGCGAGATTCCGTCCTGCAGGTCTCACGTTTCTGTCCGTAGACCTGTATAAAACGTCTGCGTAACGTGAACTATGATTGTGAAATGAT
This sequence comes from Aldrovandia affinis, assembly GCA_029706075.1. Lineage (NCBI taxonomy): Eukaryota > Metazoa > Chordata > Actinopteri > Notacanthiformes > Halosauridae > Aldrovandia > Aldrovandia affinis. The sequence continues at coordinate 22,857 of JAINUG010000499.1, forward strand.
ATGATCGTGAAAACTATGATTGTTCTTACCATGTATTAATGGATAAGAGCGTCTGCTAAAAAACGTCACTTCTCCCTGGTGTGATGCAGGCAGGTTGTGCTGCAGTGCCTCACTTTCAACACCAGAGGGCAGAAGATCTGAGGGACTCTAAGGATGCCGCTGTGTACAGAACTCAAGTACCACCTGGGGCCGTATGTACAAAGATTTTGAGACGGGTGTCAAACTAATTCCATCGAGGCCGAGTGTACGCAGGTTTTTGATTTAACCAATGCCATACACCAGCTCATGTCACTAATTAGTGAGCAAATTAGTGAAATCAGCTGGTGTATGGCACTGGTTAAAGCAAAACCTGCATACCTCGATGGAATGAGTTTGACACCCTTGTTCTAAGAGTAGGAGTGCTGATCTAGGATCAGTTTAGCCTTTTAGCTCATAATGGATATGGTTAGGATATGGACAGGGGAAACCTGATCCTAGATCAGCACTCCTACTCTTAGAATCTTTGTACATATGGGTCCTGACCTTCAGACTTGGCCACAGAGCCACACAGCCATGTTTTTAAAATGTTTTTTGAAATTATTATTTGTTTCAGATTTTCCCCGTTTTTCTCCCAATTTAGTGGTCAATTACACCCTCTATTTATTTAGATTTGCCCTCCCCAAACGAGTCTGCCGCCCGTCACTACAAGGCAAGTAAATTATCTGAGGGCAGCGAACTCCGCTTCGTTCGAGGCGTAATTCGCCCCCACCCACGTTCTGGAGACTCCCTTACGTGCTTCACGGCGGACCCGAGCCGGCTCACCCTCCCCCCCCCCCTGGGGCGAACAGCCAAACACCGCCCCGATCGGGGCTGACGACCAGGGCCGGTCTGGTAGAGACGGGTTTAGAACCCCGACCCTGACAGGCAACGCACACCGTATCGGACCAGCATGATGCATTAGACCGCTACGCTATCCTACACTACTCACGGCCATGTTTAAGAGCAGCAGCTCTGTGCTATAGGGTTGAAATGAGCCTCTCACGCAGAACGGCTGTAGTTTTGATTCCCGGGCGAGGCACTGCTCCTGTACCTTTGACCTTCGACCTTCAACCTAAATGTCTGCGGTAATCCAAAATCCAGCTGTGTAAATGGATAATCTGTTAAAAGCAGGAATGTAAGACATGCAAGTTTGCCCTAAGATTGAGTGCTTTGTTACACAAACAAATAACCTAAAAGTGGACTGACACATGAACCCTGGAAGCTTTGTGAAATGTGAAATCATGTGATATTGACATGACATGATGATAACCTGGGGGGGGATTTGGGCCTTTTTGTCCGGCTCGTGAGAGGGGGGGGGGGCGGGGGGCCGTGAAACCCTGGGGCCACAGAAACAATCATTCACTGGGCCAGACCCTAAACCATCGCACCCTGTCCGCGCTTCTCGCGAACACGTTCGCAGGACGCGTTGTTGGATAAAGTTTTACTGGAATTGTGATTATTAAGCCGACCTTTCAGCGCGAGGGGGGCATTATTCCCTGCTTTGCTCAGTCGCGGCAGCACTTGAAACGCTTCTGATGTGCGTCTGCGCTACAGCCCTGCACGGTAAGAGCAATGCGCCGCTGCCAAACCCCACTGGTTTAGGATTCAGGCTCGCTGGTGAGATCGCACGGAGGAGAGCATTAAATACGTGTCAATATTCATGGAGATTCTCGTGTAAAGTGCATTTTGCCGGTGGAATGATTGTGTTGATTTAATTCGTGCCATGCTCTAACAATTATATTATTCTGGCAAACCATCTCGGGTCTATTCTCAACATTGAGCACCTACAGCGTCCATTTCCTGATATATTAGGTTTGAGTCTGTAAGTGTTTGCCTGTGGAATGGCTAAAAACTAACACGTTTTTTTTTCTCGAAGATGTGATTTTTTTTTTCATTTATAGGTGTTATTTCTGAGGGGGGATAGGGTGCCAATCACTCACGTGCGACCTACTGCGATCTTGTCGAATAAAAGTTATTAAAAGATGAAACCAGTTGTTCTGTGAGGTTATATTTTATGGATCAATCACATGGGGGATATGAGCACGTGAACTGTGGGGTCAGTGTATGGGAAATATTATGGGGGAAGTAGCCTAAGTCATGCGGAATATCTTCGCCTAAAAATATGGACGACGGCTACTAGTTGTTGATTTGACACGCTGTTTACAGAGTGATTTGATGTGATGAATGTGCATTTGAAAGTCACGCAGATGGTGCCGAACAACACATTTCAGTTTGCATAAGTTATTAGTCGAATTTAACGCACAAATCTCTGATTTCCTCAGAAATGTTGAAGTGAACGTCGAGCGGCTTCAGGTGGTCGAGTAATGCAAACGGGTCGGCCTGGCGTCTAAACCGAAAAAGTAAAAAAGTCAACTGTAAAAAACAATGGTGAAAGTAAAACCCTTCGTGTTGTCTTTAAGTACACCAGTTACATGTTGTTTTTCATTTCGTTTTGTTCTGGGTCGCTGGTTTCCACCGAAATTGCTGCCGTATCTTAAATTAAACTTAACTTAGAAGGCAAAAACAAACAGCATGCTATACACTTACATCTCTTTAAATAACAACATTTAGTATTTAAATCGGTTTAAAATCGATTCATTGTCCCTCGTCTTACGATTCCCGCATCGGTTTAGTGAAAACGGGGGACAGGGCAAGTTCATTTATCTTGTTGTTTAGGTTAGGTATCATTAGAGATCAAAGGTCACACGCATGCCGTGTCAAACAGTACCCCCCAGACATTTCAGACTGAAGTTTGGGGGGGTTTTCCTGTTGACGATATAATCAATTTCATATTTCATCAAGTAGTATATTTAACAAACAAAAAAACCCTATTTCATTTAACTGTCGCATGCGACAAAGCCCCGTCGGTTTGCATCGTAAACCTAGCCTTCTGATCTTGAGGTCGTAGGGGGGGCAGCGAAGCGATGCGCTGAAAATCGTGACCTGCGTTCGGAATGCGGATTGTGTCCGATTCTTCTCCCGCACGCGGACAAGTCGGTGCGTTTTCTCGCCCGTCGCGTCACGTGCTCTGCCCTTGTGAAGGGTGCCTCGGGGGCTTTCCTCTCGCGACCCCACTTCACTCACTTTTGCGCATGGGAGTCGCTGACATGTTAAAGAGCGCAACTGCTGCTGCTGCTGCTGCTGCTGCTGCATTCCTCCGGCCGGTGCAACAGCAACGACAACACAAAAACAACTGCTGCTGCTGCTGCCGCCTCCTCCTTTGAGCGAGAAGCGGCCGGGATGAGCGCAGTTTAACTCCGCGTCGCTCGCGCAAGTGCTCCGTTATGGACCGGCGAAGGGAAGCCGCGTGAATCAGCACTGGGATGGAGCGCTAAGCCACTGGACTCGCGCCAGCCAGCCGCTTCACAAGCATCCCGAAACATTCGCGTGCAAATGTGAGTATTTACGCGAATCCCTCTTTTGCCCCCCCTCTCTATAAAGCCTACTTTACCGAATGAAGGTTTTAAGTGCACGTTTAACGTGATATAATAGTTTGTGTTCTCGTAACCGCCACGACTGATGTGAGGCTATTTCTTGCGGATGTACCGTCGCCAATGTTTACGTGTTATTTAATATCTTTGCAATTCTCAAAAGTTTTGTAAACATCCGGTGCGTCACGAGATTGGGTTTGTGTTGGGTTCGTGACTTAAATTGAACCAGTTTGAATTGTTAGATTTTTTTTTTTGCATGGTGCCAAACTTGTAATCTCTCCAAATTTGAGCTGTGCCAACAAGTTCCTCGCTGGAATAACGAGAACGACGAGGATTTCCATCGTCGATGGTTTAGGGTAGGCTACTTGAAATAGTTACTAGAATTCGCGAGAAAACACTACAGACTTAGCGTTTAGTGTTTTTTTTATTTAAGTGCGATTGAAAACACATTTCAAATTTGAACATTGATTATTATTATCATTAATATTACTATGATTATTTAAATTCCTCGAGATAACCGGTTAAAAATTTTTAATGTCCCGTTTTCGGGGGCTCGCGAGCAGTGGTCGCGCGGATCTGTAACTGCTCTCTGCGGCTACACTTGCTGCTGCATCTGCACCCTCGGTCTTTCTCGGCGCGTGTCTCAGGCGCGCAGCAGCATCGCATTCCGGAGCAGCAGCGCGAGCGAGCGAGCGAGCGAGCGGTGCTGCTGAGCACTGCGCTCGCGCGCTGACGGCTGATTTACTGCAACGGCGTCCGGCGTCCGTCCACCACCACGCATGCCACTGACGCAGCCCACGAGACACCGTCGCGCTATAACGCAGTGGCCGGTAATTTAATTTATCTGTTCTGCATTGAGCCGCCGCGCGGAGGGGCCTCGCGATGAAAGGGGCGATCCCCTAAGCGCTTAATGCTTGAAAACAAAGTGTGCAGAAGTTTTGGGTAAGTGCACCTCTCCCTCCTTCCTTCCTTCCTTGCCCTGCAGTTCAGCGGTGTGTTTGTCGTCCCATTAATTTTACTTTTCAGGGGATAATGGGCACAAAGCCAAGTCGTTCAAATAATAACCAAATAATCTGGCTGTCATGTCGTGGAGAATCAGCCCAATGGTTGTTTGTGTGTTTATCTGATTACTAGAAATAAGGAATGCCAGTCTGAAGAGGATGCCTGTGCTGAACTGAGTTTGTGTTGTTGGTGTAGCGAGTAGCGAGTAAGACGCACCTGTCAAAAAAAACCTTTATCGCATAAATAAATTAAAATGTGAATATCATGAGAATGTTGAAGTATTGGAGATTCAGGGAGCAGACGTTATATCTCCATATCACAGTCTAATCAAAGATATGAAATATTAACTTAAGATTTAAATATACATTTTTTTTAGACTTTTGTCTGGTGGGTTGGCTTGCTTGAGAGGTGCTTGAACGCAATAAAATGGGAAGGCACCTTCTTCATATAATGAAGGGTAAAACAGGATCACGAATATGTACACATATTTCTGATTGCAATTTCTGTAAACATTACTGCATTTGGAGCTAAGTGTATGCTATGTGAAATGGATATACAGTAGATAGTTTTCTTGAACTGTGCAATAACTTCTGGGGATAACTTTTCTTACCATGTTTGATACACAGCGGGTGTAAAAAGTCCCCCTTTGGCATTTTTCACATTTTATTTTCTAACTTCCTGGAATCAAAATTGATTTAACTGGGATTTCTTGCCACTGATCAACACAAAATGGTACGCAGATGCCTGCAATGATGTCTATCGCTGTATTACTGCACTGATCTTGTGCGCTAACTATGATTGTTCCTGCCATGTATTAATGCACATCTTGTAAGTCGCTCTGGATAAGAGCGTCTGCTAAATGCTTAAAATGTATATGTAAATGTACAAAATACTTAGTGTATAGTGTATTAGTGTAATGACCTTGCCCTGACGTTGAGGCCAAAAGTTCAATTGTGGTCTCATCAGACCATAGAATCTTCCTCCACTTGGTTTGAGAGTCTCCCACATGCCGTCTGGCAAACTCTAGGTGAGACTTCACGTGTTTTATTCAACAATGGTTTTATTTTTGCCACCCTCCCATAAAGCGCAGATTTGTGAAACGCCCGGTCTATTGTTGTCCCATGGGTAGTTTTCCCATCTCTGCTGTGGAAGACTGTAACTCCATCAGAGTTGCCATAGGCTGGCGGATAGCGTAGCGGTCTAACGCACCCGTATTTGGCTGGTCCTGTATGAGTGTGAGCTGCCTATCAGGGACGCGGGTCAAAACCCGTCCCTAACAGACCGGCCCTGGCCGTTAGCCCCGATCGGGGGCGGCGTTTAGCTCTCCGCTCCCGAGGGAGGGGGGAGGGCGAGCCAGCACAAACTCGCTGTGAAACACGTAAGAAGAGCTCTTATCCAGAGCGACTGTCAAGATGTGCATTTATGCATGGTAACATAGACATGTGCAGTGGACAATAGACATCATTGTTGGCAGCTGCATACCATTCCTGTAACACAGGGAAAGAAAAGGTTAGTGGAGCCTCCTTTTCTTTGTTGTTGAGGAAGTTTTTAACAAGGATACATATTACGAAAAGCAGTATTAAACATGTAAGCAGTGGTGGCTTTCAGCTAAACTGTTCTTGACTACGGTTAACACTTTGTTGTATGTCGCTCTGGATTGGAGCGTCTGCCAAATGCCTGTAATGTAATGTAATGTAATGTAATGTAGTGGTGTGGCACGATTAGTCTCACCTCATGACAGGTGTACTGGTTTGGGTGAGCTGTATTTATTTTTCGAGTTGCCAAGCTTCCGCTGTCTTGCAGGGCAAACTAGGCACGTGACTAGTGTCTAATTGCCACAGGGAGGTCCAGACCAGGGCTGGACTGGCTATATAGTCTACCGGGCCGATTCCCGGTGGGCCGGTCTAGTTTTGGGCCGGTAGGGCCGGTATAATTATTATTTTTAATTAAAAAATATATAAATATATTTTTTTGTTGTCATCTAACGGCCAACAAAAAATGGACAGCGGCCCATTGGTTCATTTTCTATACTGACACTGGGCCGGCCCAATCACATGCTTTTTTTGCCATCGAACGGCCGCCCCAAAATGGACAGCGGCCCATTGGTTCATTAGTGATGGGCCGGTCTGAGCCAAATGGCAGGGCCTATTTTTTGTCCCAGTCCAGCCCTGGTCCAGACAGAGGGATTAAAAAAATATTAAATATTAAATATTTTTTTCTTTTATATATTGTGGGACCTCTCACAGACAGGTGTACTTAATTTGAAATCATTTGAAACACCTTAATTGTAAACAGGTGGACTCCAATCCAATAATTATGTGACCTCTAAAGACAATTGATTCACACCAAAGCTTATTTAGGTGTGTCTAATCAAAAGGGGTGAATAACTTTGGAATCAATTATTGTTCTTTTTTGTTGTAATTGATTAAGAATTTTTGTAGTTATTTTACATTATAGAGCATTTTGTGTTGATCAGTGGCAAGAAATCCACTTTGATTCGATGAAGTAAGAAAAATGAATACTTTGAGTGAATACCTTTTTATAGCCGTAACTGTCGTTATGTAAAAAAGCAGCAGCACCTGCTGTATCTGCTCGATGTGTCTGCTCTGTGTGTCTGCTCTATGTGTCTGCTCTATGTGTCTGCTCTATGTTTGACCTGCTCTTGGACTATGGATGTAAATTAGCCACTTGGCTAACATCATTTACATTGAAGTGATAGCTGATATTGGTGTTTTACTGTCCCTGTCAAATACATTTCATTTTTTTAAATGTATGCGTTAAAAAAAAAAATCCCATTTTCTTATTTTATCCCATTTTCCCCCAATTTAGTAGCCAATTACACCCGCCTTTAAAGTATTATTTCTGCAGTTTTCCCCCAAGCCTGTCACCGACACACAGGACCACTCATATATGCAGCGAGTCTTTCCTTCGGCTTTTATCCCTTCCCCCCTCCCTGGGGCAGACAGCCAATTTCCGCCCGGCACTCCCGGTGTCACATACATTTCTAAATAAATAAATAAATGACAAAGGCCTAAATTAAATTGTGTGGTTCTGTGTGACTCAGTTGGTAGAGCACGGCGTTGGCAACGCTTAGGTTGTGGGTTCAATTCCCACTGGTACCACATATACTGAAAAATGTATGCATTCATTACTGTAAGTTGCTTTGGATAAAAGCGTCTGCTAAATGGCATATATTATTATATTATATTATATTATATGTGTGTTTGAAAGCCAGGCGTCCTGCACAGAAAAAGAGGCTAAAGATAAGTGTTCCGTGTTGTAATGTCGCTGGCTGCCTCTCGGTCTGCAGCCTGATCGACTGCAGCTCACCCAACAGCACAACCCCAACAGCTGCTGCGTAAGAACGAGAGGAAGGAGGGAAACGCCTCTCATATGTCTTTAGACTAGAGCACAACCGCACTCAAGAGTTTGATGTGTTTACGCCCGAGGTGATTGTCAGCTCACCTCACCTGAGTTAAAGGGTAAAAGAGGTAAACGGTCTGGTTTAAACCGGTACGATCCAGCTCTGTGCTCGTATTGGAGCCGAGTGTGAGACCGTGTCTTCAGCAGGTGAGGAGCGATGCTCTGGGTTCTCGGGCCCGTCCTGTGGGGACAGGCCACTCACATCCCGGAATCTGTGCTGTTGGCTGTCGCCATCAACGGCCCGGTGTAAACAAAACCAAAGAGTCCCGTCTCTACCAGACCGGCCCTGGTCGTCAGCCCCGATCGGGGCGGCGTTTTGGCTGTCCGCCCCAGGGGGAGGGAGAACTGGCACGAATTCGCCGTGAAGCACGTAAGGATGTCTCCAGAACATGGGTGGGGCGAATTCTGTCTCGAAGGAAGTGGAGTTCACTGCCTTAGGAGAATTAGCTTGCCTCGTAGAGACGAGCGACGGACCTGTGTGGGGAGGGTAAATTGAAATAAATAATAATTGGCTGTAATTGGCTACTAAATTGGGAGAAAAAACAGGGGAAAAAAACAAAGAGGAAGTGCCCAAGGAGAGAGGGGTGTGGGAGGAGTTTAAACTGTGACCTCCACCCCCCGTAACCCGCGGCAGCAGCTGGCCAGGTCACGCCACTCGTTTTGTTTTGAGGGAGGATGTTGCCGATCGACGGGGATGCTCAAACTTTGGCCTAGAACAACGTTCTCTTGTTTACTCTCGCGGGGAACATCTGGAGTTTTATAACCTTGACGTCCCCCCTTGTCCATCTGTATCGCATCCCCGCGCTCCTCCATCTCTGCCCCTGTCTATAAAACCCCAGATTACAGGAGTGCCCGAGGTAGTGAATGCATACATTTTTCAGTATATGTGGCCCCAGTGGGAATTGAACCCACGCTGTACCTACTGAGCCACACAGAACCACGCTGTACCTACTGAGCCACACAGTACCACGCTCTGCCTACTGAGACACACAGAACCACGCTTTACCTACTGAGCCACACAGAACCACGCTCTACTTACTGAGCCACACAGAACCACGCTCTACCTACTGAGCCACACAGAACCACGCTCTACCTACTGAGACACACAGAACCACGCTCTACCTACTGAGCCACACAGAACCACACTCTACCTACTGAGCCATACAGAACCACGCTCTACCTACTGAGCCACACAGAACCACGCTCTACTTACTGAGCCACACAGAACCACGCTCTACCTACTGAGACACACAGAACCACGCTCTACCTACTGAGTCACACAGAACCACACTCTACCTACTGAGCCACACAGAACCACGCTCTACCTACTGAGCCACACAGAACCACACTCTACCTACTGAGACACACAGAACCACGCTCTACCTACTGAGACACACAGAACCACGCTCTACCTACTGAGACACACAGAACCACGCTCTACCTACTGAGCCACACAGAACCACACTCTACCTACTGAGACACACAGAACCACGCTCTACCTACTGAGCCACATAGAACCACACTCTACCTACTGAGCCACATAGAACCACGCTCTACCTACTGAGCCACACAGAACCACGCTCTACCTACTGAGACACACAGAACCACGCTCTACCTACTGAGCCACACAGAACCATGCTCTACCTACTGAGCCACACAGAACCATGCTCTACCTACTGAGACACACAGAACCATGCTCTACCTAATGAGACACACAGAACCACGCTCTACCTACTGAGCCACACAGAACCACGCTCTACCTACTGAGACACACAGAACCACGCTCTACCTACTGAGCCACACAGAACCACACACTCTTCGTCGTGGACTCTTTACACTGACAGAGGCTTCTTGCTGCAAGAGGAGCACTGTTCTGCTACGCCCACAGCAGATATTGTGTGCACGCCCCCATTTTAATTACTTACATTCTTCTTGTGTTTGCGACGAGTCAGTCGCAAATTCTTAACCTCAAGAGATTTCTGTCACCGTTGTTCTGTGGCTGTTTCTTAACCAACATGAGGCCAAAAACGTTTGTCGTGATACGTGGTGAAATTATTGACTCTGGTTAGGATCGTGCTCTGTAGGTTTTCAGGAATGGGACGGGCAGTTCATGAGAATATGTACAGGTAACTGCCCAAATATAAGGAAACACTTGAGTAAATGAAGGGTTCTGGCGGCTCTGTTATGGAGTGGGGTGTATTATTAGTAAAGGCCAATAAATACAAAGCCATTCTGAGTGATCACCTTCATCCTGTGGTGAAGCAATTCTATCCTGATGGGAGTGGCCTCTTCCATCCACAGGGCACGAGTGCTCACTGAATGTTTGATGAGCATGAAAACGATGTAACCCATATGCCATGGCCATCTCAGTCACCAGATCTCAACCCAGTTAACACTTATGGGAGATTAAGTGCGGTGCCTGAGACGGTGTTTTCCACCACCATCAACGAAACACCTAATGATGTCATTTGTTTTGGAAGAATGGTGTTGCATCCCTCTAATATAGTTCCAAACACTTGTAGAATCTATGCCAAGGCGCAGCTAAGCTATTATGGCAGCTTGTGGTCGCCCAACATCCCATTACTTAGTAGTAGTTGTAAAATGCAATTGATGTGCTTCAGGGCTTGTTAAAAAGAATTGAATTGCGTTTGAGATACCTTACCCTAAAGCTTTCTCCTGATGTTTTTTTGGCAAATTACTTTTAGATTGGCATCTATTAGCAAAGTTAGACAAAACGTTTTCCCTTTGGCTAATCGCAGCAGTTTATACTTCTCACAATACTGGAGGCCATTTTGCTACTTGGCTGTCACCTTTTCATTTATTGCAGCAACTTAATGCACAAAAACTCCTGGTGCACTAACACCGTTTTAAAAATGTATTCTACTCTCTTTCTGCAGTTTTTCTCCCCGTTTTTCTCCCCATTTTTAGTATTCAATCACACCCTCATTTTTCACATCAATTATCCCCCTTCCTCATATATCTAACGAGTTTGCTGCCATAGTCCTGAGACTGGCAGTGACATGTGGCTGAGCACCGCCCCCTCCGAGCCAGAACATGCGAAGCCGTCACTGTAACTCCGGTATGCACACAGAGCCACTCCTATACACAGCGAACTGATACCGGCTTCCCTCCTCCCACCCTGGGGCGGACAGCCAATTGCTGCCCCCTAGTGGCACTCCTGGCCAGAGCCGATACTGGCGCGACTGGTGGAACGAAATACATTTTATTTGCTAGGCAGCCAACCATGAACCAAAATGGCGCATTAGCTCAGTGAGAGAGCGGTTAGGGGGAGAATTAGCTTGCCTCGTAGAGACAAGCGGCGGACTCGTGTGGGGAGGGCAAATAGAAAGAAATAGAGGGTGTCATTTGGAGAAAAACGGGTAAAAATCGGAAACAAATTGATATATATATAGAAAAAATAATAATATTGAAAGCTTGATATCTGGTGTGAATGTGTGAGCTGTGTAAGACGCCGGTGTTGTGTGCCCTTCCTCGTCCTCATCCTCGTTTGTGATGAGCACTCAAACCAGCACTCGTGTTTGTCGCCCCCCCCCCTCAGGCACCAGGATAACCGTGAGGTGGCCGTAGACCGTTCCCCTCGACGCCACTGCACCGTGCCACAGCATGATGACCAGAGAATAAGCTCTCGCTTCTGATCCCACCAATACAGCATGCTGGCCAAACAGCACAACAGGTAGGCTCCGTAATTAGGGGTGTTAGGGCGGCAGTGTTAGCATAATGGTTAAGGAACTGGGCTTGTAACGCAAAGGTTGCAGGTTCGATCCCAGGTGGGGGCACTGCTGTTGTACTTACCTTGAGCTAAAGGTCAATTAACCCTGTCCAAGTACCAGGCTCAATACAAAACTACAACACCACAGTTTCACTCCCCCATTGCTCTTGTGAGGCAGTTTGTGTGAACCATGCAGTGCTGTAGTACACTAGGCTGATTCATTCCTCCTAATCCTCTGAGCAATTTCAGCCTAATTGGAGGATTGGCTCTGAGGTTGCCTGTGTGAGTGTGAGCCAATCAGGGCTGCAGGTCGAGCACACATGTGTGGGACGGAACCCACAACACCTACGCACTAACACTGGCACTCACCTAGGCGCTAACACTGCTACTCACCTACACACTAACACAGCTACTCACCACACCTAACATTGGCACACACCTAGGCGCTAACACAGCTACTCACCCTACGCAACACTGCTACTCACCTACATGCTACATATGTTTAAAACCTGTGTTCTCGACAACGGAGTATGGTCGCAGATCCGCTGCTATAAAAACACCTACGGCGTTTGTAATTGCTTTGCTCATTTGCGTTCGCCATTATGACTACGAAGCTGGGCTGTGCGAAGTTCATCTCTCTGGTTCAGTGGTGTGCCATAGACCATAGATATAAAAACATTTCTATATCTACCATAGACGTGCGTGGGCTGATCGAACAACATCCGGCCCTTTGCAAGTTATATCTTGGGGAGGGGGAACTCACAGTTTTGAATTAATCGTTAGTGATTTGCATTTGGGTTCACAGTGTGAGGGGGAACTCACAGTTTTAGACCATCGGCAGTTCTGCACGGCTCTTTCAGCCTTATGTTTAGTGGTTTGGGAAAATAAATAAGAGTATCCAATTTGTTGGGCGCAAACTTTTTCACAGTGTGTCGACAGAAAACCTGCTCCCAGTGTTTTCCTCCCCGGTCCAAATGGCTCTTTAGTGGTTGCCGACCCCTGGTCAGACTCTAGTGGTTTCAACTGACGCTGGCCACGGTGACCAGGGTTTGATTCCCTGTCGCGCCAGTATCGTTTCTGGTCAGGAGTGCCATCGGGCGGCAATTGGCTGTCCGCCCCAGGGAGGGGGGAGGGAAGCCGACACACACAGTTAGCTGCGCACAGGAGTGGTTCTGGGGTGCCGGAATTACAGTCGACAGCACGACGAGTGTTGTCTCGGAGGAGGCAGCGCTTCGCCCTTGTCACTGCCGGTCACAGGACTACGGCAGCGAACTATAGGGATAGGGGGATTGAACTAAGCACAGCTGGAGTAATTGGCTACCAAATTTAAAATTTTTTAAATTTTTTTAAAAGTCCTGTACTGAACGGTTCGTTACCAATTCGTGTACCGTTACACCCCTAATACGTGGAACGCACGTAAGGAGTCCCCTTCTCTGCTAGGCCACCCTTCGCGGTGAGCACTGGGGTCGCCACCAGGTCGCCCGAGGACAGAGGCCCTTTTGACGTTGCACCTTACATTCCTCTGAGCTCAGACTGTGGCGGGACAGAAGCTAATCCCAGAGGAACGTTAGTGGCAGCCACACTGGGAGTGCTCTGGTCAGCCTTCGGTGATACCACTGAGCTTCAGATGTGCATGTGTAACACACATTTCAACATAATATTACATTTCCTGCCATCAAATGTCAGTACTTTAGTGATTCTCCACATTAAATAGATTTTTGTAATTTTTTTTAATGTAATGAATGTTTTGTTAAATTGACGTTAACCCAGGGGATTATTGTCTGTTGGGTGACAATTTAAAAGCTCAAATCATTATCATTTCATTATTCCCAGTGAAATCATCCACACACTTTGTAATTCAAAGAAGAGCAAGACAATTTGCTACTTTATTCAGTGTGGTTTAATATCATTCAAACAGGGAAAAAAAGATGAAAGGTTGCTCACTTAGTTAGTCCAACAGGATGTGGAAGAGCCTTTCAGGACTGTCTTACCTGGTCTCACATTTGACATTTGACATTTTGGCATTTAGCAGATGCTCTTATCCAGAGTGACTTACAAGATGTGCATTAATACACGGTAAGATCAATAATTGTTTGCGCAAGAGATCAGTACAGCAGACAATCGACATCATTGTTGGCAGCTGCATACCATACCTGTAACACAGGGAAGGACAAGGTTTTTTTTGTTTGTTTTTTTGGGCGAAAGTTTTAAACAAGGATACATATTATGAAAAGCAGTATTAAACATGTAAGCAGTGGTGATGACACGATTAGTCTCACCTCATGACAGGTGTACTGGTTTGTGTGAGCTGCACCTTTGTGAATGACTGGACTGTGTGACTGTGAGCTTTCACGACGCCTCCTATTCTTACCTGATCCGGTGCCATACCTGTGCGAGACATTTTAAGCAAGATGACACCGGTACAAAAGGCCCAGAGATTAGACATGAAACATTAATTACAGGATTAAAGTGGAGGGGTTTTGATTGTGTAATGCCATCAAGGCACTGATCACACCCAAACTAGAGAAGAGGCTGAGTGGATGGGCGTCCAGCGTGACGGTTTGTTTGTGACTGGATTTGGGTGGGAGAGTTTGGCTACAAAACAGGAAAGTCTTGTAAATGCTCCTCTGGGGTTTCGGTCCAAGATTGTTTCTCATACATATTTACATCGGAGTGGCAGGTTCTGGAACTAGTCCATCACCCGCTCCAGAGAACTGGCTAGAACCAGATCCTAGCAGTCCAGGGAGAGTCACCTCAAGAACCTCACATTCTATGTGATACTATAGGGACTTGCTATTTTTGTAGATGGTTTCAGGCAATACTGGCTGGTTAGGGTTGTTTGTTTTGAGGTTTCAAGCAGTACTGGTTGGTTGGGTTGTTGCATCTTGTTTATGTAAAGAAATATGGGCTGGGCAATGTCAAAACTGGACGGCAATGTAGTGTAATGGTTAGGGGCTGGGCTTGTAACTCAGAGTTTGCAGGTTAAATTCCCAGGTGGGGGCACTGCTGTTGTACCCTTGAGCTAAAGGTACTTAACCTGAATTGCTTCAGTAAAATATCCAGCTGTATAAATGGATTGTATGTAAAGAAAATGTAAACTGTGTAAGTCGCTCTGGATAAGAGCGTCTGCAAAATTTGTAAAATGTAAATGTGACAGAAGTTTAAATGACCTCAACCTACTGACATGACCTTTAATAACCTTTCGGTTTCAATCATAATGAGACAGATCATTGTGGGTCCAGGAAAAGTCTAACGGATGGTCTCACTTTGTTGTGTTATTTTTTGGACAAACATGCTTATAGAGTACATGTTAAGTAATCGTAGGTAGCATAGTTACACGTAGTTCTTTTTCTATATTTATATTCCATAGTTTTCATTTTATTTAATCTAGAATGGCTGTCAAATTGCTGCAACATCCTCGGTCTTGTTCAGGCTGCTTGCGAGACGTCTCATCTCAGCTATAAGAGGTTCATTAACTCCCACAGCTTCAGCTTCATTAACACCCACAGCTTCGTTAACACCACGCGTGGCAGCCAGTGTAGTGTAGTGTAGTGTAATGGTTAGAGGGCTGGGCTCAGAGTTTGCAGGTTCAATTTCCAGGTGGGGGCACTGCTGTTGTACCCTTGAGCTAAAGGTACTTAACCTGAATTGCTTCAGTAAAATATCCAGCTGTATAAATGGATTGTATGTAAAGAAAATGTAAACTGTGTAAGTCGCTCTGGATAAGAGCGTCTGCTAAATTTGTAAATGTGTAAATGTGACAGAAGTTTAAAATGACCTCAACCTACTGACATGACCTTTAATAACCTTTCGGTTTCAATCATAATGAGACAGATCATTGTGGGTCCAGGAAAAGTCTAACGGATGGTCTCACTTTGTTGTGTTATTTTTTGGACAAACATGCTTATAGAGTACATGTTAAGTAATCGTAGGTAGCATAGTTACACGTAGTTCTTTTTCTATATTTATATTCCATAGTTTTCATTTTATTTAATCTAGAATGGCTGTCAAATTGCTGCAACATCCTCGGTCTTGTTCAGGCTGCTTGCGGAGGCGTCTCATCTCAGCTATAAGAGGTTCATTAACTCCCACAGCTTCAGCTTCATTAACACCCACAGCTTCGTTAACACCACGCGTGGCAGCCAGTGTAGTGTAGTGTAGTGTAATGGTTAGAGAGCTGGGCTCAGAGTTTGCAGGTTCAATTTCCAGGTGGGGCACTGCTGTTGTACCCTTGAGCAAGGTACTTAACCTGAATTGCTTCAGTAAAATATCCAGCTGTATAAATGGATTGTATGTAAAGAAAATGTAAACTGTGTAAGTCGCTCTGGATAAGAGCATCTGCTAAATGCCTAAAATGTAAATGTGGCAGCATATTGCTCATAGAGCACACTGTTCTATTTCACCGTGTCCTTCTGCGGTCTGTGACTCTTGCACGAACCAATGCCTATGAACCAATGCCAATCGGACAATATTTAACTCGATTTAGCTCCAAAACAATAACCCACAAAACGTGCCGGGCAATGATGGCTGATCATTTACCGGGAGAACCAGAGCTGAAGCCAAGAGCAGGCTCCAAACACAGAACAGCGCCAAGAGCAGGCTCCAAACACAGAGCAGCCAAGAGCAGGTTCCAAACACAGAACAGCGCCAAGAGCAGGCTCCAAACACAGAACAGCCAAGAGCAGGCTCCAAACACAGAACAGCGCCAAGAGCAGGCTCCAAACACAGAACAGCACCAAGAGCAGGCTCAAGAGCAGGCTCCAAACACAGAGCAGCCAAGAGCAGGCTCCAAACACAGAGCGGCCAAGAGGACGAGCATCAGAGGCGGTGGATAGCGTAGCGGCCTAACGCACCCGTATCTTGGCTGGTCCGGTATGGTGTGCGCTGCCTGTCAGGGATGTGGTTCTAAACCCGTCTCTACCAGACCGGCCCTGGTCGTCAGCCCTGTTTGTGGGCGGCGTTTGGCTGTCCGCCCCAGGGGGAGGGGGGAGGGTGAGCCGGCTCGGGTCCGCCGTGAAGCACGTAAGGGAGTCTCCAGAACGTGGGTGGGGGCGAATTACGTCTCGAATGAAGCGGAGTTCGCTGCCCTCGGAGAATGAGCTTGCCTTGTAGAGACGAGTGGCGGACTCGTGTGGGGAGGGTAAATCTAAATAAATCGAGGGTGTAATTGGCTACTAAATTGGGAGAAAAATCTGAAAAAATCTGAAACAAAATTTGTGAAAAAAGGACAAGCAGCCACTCGCGACACACTGCTCACTCAGCTGACTACAGTTCATCAGGAGCCCCTCAGAGCACAAAGCCAAAGCCATGCGTGAAAGGGATTTGAGAGGGTAGACCTCAGGTCCCGTGACATCTCACACAATCCCACCCAAAGTCACCGAAGGCTGAGTCTCACACAATCCCACACAAAGTCACCGAAACCCAGATTAATTCTGCGGCTTCTGGCTCCTCATCCCCATGCTCAGGTGGAGGAATCACCAGCACGCCTGCAGCTACGCAACTTTACTGCAGCTACACAACTTTACTGCAGCTACGCATACTGCAGCTACGCAACTTTACTGCAGCTACGCAACTTTACTGCAGCTACGCAACTTTACTGCAGCTACGCAGCTTTACTGCAGCTAAGCAACTTTACTGCAGCTACGCAACTTTACTGCAGCTACGCAACTTTACTGCAGCTACGCAACTTTACTGCAGCTACGCAACTTTACTGCAGCTACGCAACTTTACTGCAGTGAAGCTGACAGAGCTCATCAAATTTACATCTAATAAAGTCACATGGTCACAAAACGCTCAACGAAAGTGAATTGGGCGGCAGTGTAGTATAATGGTTAGGGGAGCTGGGTTGTAACCGAAAGGTTCTGGGTTCGATTCCCCAGGTGGAGCACTGCTGTTGTACCGTTGAGCTAAAGGTACTTAACTTGAATTGTTTCAGTAAAATATCCAGCTGTATAAATGGATTGTATGTAGAGAAATGTCAACTGTAAGTCGCTCTGAATAGGAGGTAACTATGATTGTTCTTACCATGTATTAATGCACATCTTGTAAGTCACCCTGGATAAGAGCGTCTGCTAAATGCTTAAAATGTAATGTAAATGTAATGAGCGTCTGCTAAATGCCTGTAATGGAAGAGAACCCTGGGCTAGAGCCCTCCCAAAAAGCAAGCCTAAGGCAAGTGTTGAGGAAAAGCTCCCTCCCTTGAGAGAATAGGGAGAAATCTTGGGAGGAACCAGACTAAAGGGAGTGCCTTTGATGTGATAAAAACAAACCCATCCCTCTGTCCTCTCACAACCATGAACCAGTACAAGGAAATCAGTGTAGCAGCAAAGTAAATTTGAAAAACCATCCACTTTTCTGAAGTTTGAACTCACTCTCTTAATTAAACCCTGTCTGCTGTATAGGCCTCATGCACCTGACAGCCAAGGCCTACGCCCAATCAAGATTTGTCCTTAACAGTTACTTATAGGGGTGTAACGGTACACGTATTCGTACCAAACCGTTGGGTACAGGACTTTCGGTTCGGTACGCGCTGTGACCCGAACAAATGCAATCTTGCTTTAACCACTAACGCACGTGCAGAACGTTTTTTGTGTGAGGTTGCAGCAGTATTGACGGACATTTCTTTTTAATTAAAAAAGAAAGATATGTGCCTTACTTTGTTTTATCTTTTGCATTTTTAAAATGTACCGAACCGTGACTTCAAAACCGAGGTACGTACCGAACCGTGATCTGTGCGTACCATAACACCCCTAGTTACTTTTTTTTTTTTTCTCTACACAGACATGGTTTGGCGACCATTCTGTCATTTTGGTGATTGCGGAACCCGTCACACTATGTTCGTGAAGGAGGAAATGAATGCTTGAGCGTTTAATTGAGTCAAAGTTCAGGGCCAATGATTGACTCCAGATCCGTGTCTATTTTTTACAGCTGAATTCTGAGGTCTAATGAATTCTGAGGGGGCGGGGATGTTTGATTGAGGTTTTTAAACTCCTAAAAAGTGGGTAACAAAGTGAATTATCAAAGGTTTTTTAGGGTGAGTTCAGCCAGCACAACAAGAGGGTGCAGGTGGAAATGAGTTAAAGGTGAATGCTGCACTGATATCAGGAAGTATGTTTTTACACAGAGAGAGTTGTCAGTGCCTGGAACAGCTTGTCAGGTCAGGTAGTAGAGGCAGAAACACTTGGGGGGGGTATTCAAGTCTTGATGCAGTACTGGATATTCTCTAGACCAGGACGTGACGAGCCTAGGTGTGCCGAACGGCTTGTTCTCGTCTGTGAAATCAACGTAATGAAATACCAGCGGTAACCGAGGCTGAAAATATACATTTTAAACTTATTTACAAAAAACTAAACTTCAATCTTCAATCATTTCTTCTTCTTTATAAACATGAATAAAAGGTTCCCTGTTTTGATATGAATCATAATGGACTGTAATATTAGTGATGATTTTGGAAAGAGTTGCGGGAGAGAGATGGAGAGATCTGGATGTTGTTCAGCTGCGTGCTGGGTTTCATGTCGAGATGTGAGCGGTCAGGAAGCCCTGCTGGTGTGTCACTGATATGATTAAATATTAAAAATATGATTTGATTATGGATTCCCTGACGCAGGAGGAGTGATGCTGCACATATGAAAGCAGCGATCAGCGTCTTTCGGAAACTCCTTTTTGTCACATGACACGGGTCTGTTCCTTCTGGTCACATGACACGGGTCTGTTCTTTCTGGTCACATGACACGTCTGATTGCAAAGCGGCTTCCCCCAATGGCTGCATTTCAAATCTCATAATCTTATAAAGCTGAGGGTTTACGGTCCTGGTTTAAGCTCCATCTAATATGTACAGGGGTAGATAAAATAATAGAAAAACCAAACAATATATGAATATTTATTAGCTAATATGTAGATGGTTTGCCCCTTGCCTTCAGAACAACTTTGTTCTTCTTGGAATGCTGTTATACAAGTTTTTTAATTTTTTAACATTTTGTTTCAGAATTTTTTCCCAGTTTTTCTCCCCAATTTGGAAGCCAATTATACCATCTATTTATTTTGATTTACCCTCCCCACATGGGTCCGCCACTTGTCTCTACGAGGCAAGCTAATTCTCTGAGGGCAGCAAACTCCGCTTCCTTAGAGATGGAATTCGTCCCCACCCACGTTCTGGAGACTCCCTTACCTGCTTCACGGCGGACCCGAGCCGGCTCATGGGGGCGGACAGCCAAACGCCCCCGCCCCCGATCGGGTAGAGACGGGTTTGGAACCACGACCCTGACAGGCAGCGCACACCATATTGGACCAGCCAAAATATGGTGCATTAGACCGCTAAGCTATCCACCAGCCCTGTTATACAAGTTTTTTAATGGTTTCTTAGTGGGATATTGGGCCATTCTTCAAGAAGGAAAGCTCCCCAGTTCTTTGAGAGATGAAGGAGAAGTGGAAATCTACCCCACAATCTACGTTCCAGAACTTCCCATAAAGGTTCAACGATGTTTAGATCTGGTGATTGGGGAGGCCATGGAAGGTGTTTGACTTCATCCTGGTGTTCAGGAAACCACTCTTAAATCCATTCAGCAGTGTGTATGGGGGCGTTATCATCTTGGAATATGGGAACATCTTGAGGAAACAATGTTTGCACCATAGGGTGCATCTGGTTGGTTATATATATGAATTTGTGTGAATGTTTGGGGCAAGAGTGTGACTGGGTTGTGCCCTTAACTCTGATATCGATACAATGAGACACTCAATACATCTGCATGAAGACTCTCTGAGTTGCACAGAACAGCCCAGCGTGGCCTTTAAGGTCTCTGAGTTGTCGTTGAGGCCTAGACCCCTCAACTGTAAGAGCTCCAAACATCAGGGAGCCATTGCCCCGTGGAGTTCATTTCAAGGCCGAGTTCAAGTTCAAGGTCAACTCTATTGTCTTGTGTATTAAATACAATGGCATGCTTGTGCTCTGGCTCTCCCTGCCTTGAACACACAAAGTACACACCATCCCAAACCACAATAGACACTACAGGCCTACATATACAATGTACACAATGTACGCGACGCACACATATGTGTACATACTCAACATACAGTACACAATACACAAATCTCACCGATGTATTATAATCTTAAATAAGTACATGGAATGTAATAATAATTATGGGCTCTTCATAATATAATGTGCCACAATGTCCAAGTAAATGCTGGAATTCTGTGCCCTTATATTTCTGGAAAGCCTTTAGCTGAACAATGCTCCCAGGTTGTGACGGGCGTTATTGCTGGATCTGTGGGGTGGTAGTTTAGTATAATGAGTAGGTGACTGGGCTTGTAACTCACTTCCCAGGTGGGGCACTGCTGTTGTACCCTTGAGCACTTAGGCACTTAACCCAAATATCTGCAGTAAACATCCAGCTATGTGACTGGATTTAATTGAACTACCAAAGATTTTTTAAGATAAGTGGGGTCAGCAGAACAAGAGGCCACAGGTGGAAATGAGTTCAAAGCAAATTCCGCACATATTAGGAAGTTTTTCTTTACACAGAGAGTTGTCAATGCCTGGAACAGCTTCTCAGGGCTATTCAACTTGGGCTATTCAAGTCCAGGCTAGATGCAGTACTAGATACTCTTTAGGTTAGGACATAACCTAATACAAATGGGGTAATACAAACTAATACAGTCCTGAGAGTTTTGATTGAATGTGTCCATGTCTGTTTGTTTGGTGTTTTAGACCAAAGAACTTTGTCGCTCCATTTCAAGCATTTACAATGTGTCTAAGCAGCACTGTGAAAATACTTTTATTCTGTGTCACAAAGTGTTTTACATTTCCAGGGCTCCAATTTCCTCTTGGGTTATTTTCACCACCTGGAAAAGTACATTGAGTCCAAATATGGACAGATAAGTTAGTCCTTACGAACACCTGCAGATATTAATTTCATTTTTAGATCCTCATAAATCGTCATAAATCCTTCATCTTAGTCCTCATGAAAGTTCTTAATCGTGGGTTCTCTGTGAATGACCTGTGTAATCATATACGTTAAGCACTGTTTTCCTTCACACGGAACTGGAGGAATGGAAAAATCACCTTAAATGAAATATTAACGACTTGTACGATGAAGAAAATGTTTTGCTGACGTGCATGGTTCACCTGTCCTTGTGAAATTATGTAATCATACAAGTTAGGCGCCGTTTTTCTTTATTAGGAACTCGGGGAATGTAAAAATCACAATCACATGTTGTCAGTGCCTGGAACAGCTTGCCAGGTCGGGTAGTAGATGCAGAAACACTTGGGCTATTCAAGTCCAGGTTAGATGCAGTACTAGATACTCTTTAGATTAGGACATGACGAGCCTAGGTGGGCTGAACGGCCCGTTCTCCTCATTATGTATAGTCCTCTTACGTTCCTATTCTAAAAATCACCTTTTAAAGACATTTTAACGACTCGTACAATGAAAAAGAAATTGACGGTTAAAAAACAGCTGACGGTTGCTGACACGGTTCACCCTCTCCTAGAAATGGAAAATAATTAAATATTTACCGCGTGCTGCAGTCCCACCACGCATGGTGAACATTGAGGCAGCTGGCTGTCATCTGCTCCTGCGGTCCCTGTCATTTGAGCAAACGAGATAAATAAATAAAAAAACAGCTATGAGGGTTAGAGCACCTCAGAGTCCATTTTGTGTTCGCTGTGGGGGATCTTTACGCGGAGAGAGGAGAGCACAGGGGCCTGTGTAGTCACGTAGACCTACAGGGCACGATGGGAACAAGACTGGCGTCCTTCCGCTGCCAATCACAGCCACACCACTCCTTCACTCCGGCATTTCTCACGCTGTTTATCACACTCTCAACTCAGAGCCACCTACACTCTTCACATTTCTTTACATACAATACATTCATACAGCTGGATATTTTACTGAGGGTTAGGTGCCTTTAGCTCAAGGGTACAATGGCAGTGTTCCCAGCTGGGAATTGAACTTGCAACCTCTGGGGTTACAAGCCCAGTTCCCTAACCATTACACTAACTACAACCTAGATTTTTCATGTAAATAATAAAAAAGTGCTGTCATACAGTTAATTTAGTAAGGAATGTATATAAGGAGGATAAAAACATTCTTGACCTTTGGTCACAATGTTCACGTGAGATGCAGTATATTTTTAACAGGCCTGGTGTCAGGCCTGGTTCTGCGAGGGTGCAAAAGGGTGCATCGCACCCTCATATTAATATTTTGCACCCTCAGTTGAATATTGCAATAAAACAACAACAACAACAAATAATTACTAACCTTTTCCTTCCCAGTGTTACAGGTATGGTACGCAGCTGCCTGCAATGCTGTCTATCTCTGTATTACTGCACTGATATCTTGCGCAAACTATTATTCTTCCTACCATGTATTAATGCACTTCTTGTAAGTCGCTCTGGATAAGAGCGTCTGCCAAAGGCTTAAAATGTAAAACTTTTGAAAAGCACTACACATTTTCTGTGCATTACTCGATGCATGCACGTCCTTGCAGGCTCATAACACACGCAGCCAGACTGCATTCTTTGATCTTGCCTTGTCACATGGAATTTGTTTGGAGTTACAGAGAATTTGTACCTATCGGTCTACCGTAGTCAACTTTTTAGTGTGCAAGACCAGTTTGCAAATGGTTAGCTAGGCGTAGCTAACGTAGCTAGCTACAACATAATGGATATTCACCTCTTCTCTGTCCTGACCCCTCGGTGGTGGAGTGACCAGTGTCACAGGTATGGTACGCAGCTGCCTACAACGATGTCTATCGCTGATCTCTTGTGTGAACTATGATTGTTCTTACCATGTATTAATGCACATCCTGTAAGTCGCTCTGGATAAGAGCGTCTGCTAAATGCTTAAAATGTAAATGTACTTGTTCTGGAACCGGGCCTGCCTGGTGTAGACTGTAGACACAGTGTTGACACGGTCGCTAGCTGTTTCAGATAAAAGAACAGATTGGTGTGCGACCCTGTAGAATGAGTCCAAGGAGGGGTGTCCTGTGTGTGAGAGTTTGTGTTGTGCTCTTTGTGTTTTTCAGTGAGGTCACGTCAGCCAAGATGAAGATCGGCAAGGAGAAGAAGGAGATCTGCTACGTGGACCCCCCCGATGGGGGCTGGGGCTGGATGGTCGTGCTGCACTGCTTCTTGGTACGCCCCCGGATCGGTCACTTCCTGCTCACTTTAGTTACCGAGTTTGATGTCATTTCCTGTTCACCTACCATGCTCTACCTACTGAGCCACACAGAACCATGCTCTACCTACTGAGCCACACAGAACCACACTCTACCTACTGAGCCACACAGAACCACGCTCTACCTACTGAGCCACACAGAACCACGCTCTACCTACTGAGCCACACAGAACCACGCTCTACCTACTGAGCCACACAGAACCACGCTCTACCTACTGAGCCACACAGAACCACGCTCTACCTACTGAGCCACACAGAACCATGCTCTACCTACTGAGCCACACAGAACCATGCTCTACCTACTGAGCCACACAGAACCACGCTCTACCTACTGAGCCACACAGAACCACGCTCTACCTACTGAGCCACACAGAACCACGCTCTACCTACTGAGCCACACAGAACCACGCTCTACCTACTGAGCCACACAGAACCACGCTCTACCTACTGAGCCACACAGAACCATGCTCTACCTACTGAGCCACACAGAACCACGCTCTACCTACTGAGCCACACAGAACCACGCTCTACCTACTGAGCCACACAGAACCACGCTCTACCTACTGAGCCACACAGAACCACACGCTCTGTAAGATGTAAGATGATTGGCTTGCTGTTTGTGGGAGCCGTATGATGATTGGCTCTCTGTTTGTGAGAGCAGGTCAACGTGCTGGTGATGGGGACGCTGAAGAGCTTCGGGATATTCTTCGTGGCATTCCAGGACGAGTTTGACAGCTCAGCGGAGAGCATCAGCTGGATCGGCTCCATCATGTCCAGCCTGCGGCTCTCAGGAGGTCAGTGAGTGCGACTGCTTACCTGTGTCTGTGTAACTCACCTGTTCTGCTTACCTGTCTGACTCCCCTGTCTCTCTCTGACTCCCCTGTCCCTCTCTGACTCCCCTGTCTCTCTCTGACTCCCCTTTCCCTCTCTGACTCCCCTGTCCCTCTCTGACTCCCCTGTCTCTCTCTGACTCCCCTGTCTCTCTCTGACTCCCCTGTCCCTCTCTGACTCCCCTGTCTCTCTCTGACTCCCCTTTCCCTCTCTGACTCCCCTGTCCCTCTCTGACTCCCCTGTCTCTCTCTGACTCCCCTGTCTCTCTCTGACTCCCCTTTCCCTCTCTGACTCCCCTGTCCCTCTCTGACTCCCCTGTCTCTCTCTGACTCCCCTGTCTCTCTCTGACTCCCCTGTCCCTCTCTGACTCCCCTCTCTGACTCCCCTGTGTCTCTCTGACTCCCCTCTCCCTGTGTAACTCCCTCGTTTGGGCTGTGTTGCAGGACCCTGGCCTCGGTAGCCTGCGCTAAGCTGGGGAACAGAAGCACCTCCATCATGGGAGCGCTGCTGGTGACCGCCGGCTTCCTGCTCAGCATGCTGGCCACCAGCGTCCGCTTCCTGTACGTCAGCATGGGCCTGGTCGTGGGTGAGTGGGAGCAGCAGATCAGTGTGAGCGTGGGGCTGATCGTGAGTCAGTGGGAGCAGCAGATCAGTGTGAGCGTGGGGCTGATCATGGTGTCAGTGGGAGCAGCAGATCAGTGTGAGCGTGGGGCTGATCATGGTGTCATGGATCATAGGCAGGCAGTGTGGTATAATGGTTAGGGAGCTGGGCTTGTAACGTTAAGGTTGCAGGTTCAATCCCCAGGTGGGACACTGCCGTTGTACCCTTGAGCTAAAGGTACTTAACCTGCATTGCTTCAGTAAATATCCAGCTGTATAAATGGATTGTAAAGAAATGTAAACTGTAAGTCGCTCTGGATAAGAGCGTCTGCTAAATGCCTGTAATGTAATGTCATGTGTCAGTGGGAGCAGCAAATCAGTGTGAGTGGGTCGCACTGGAAGTGGAAGGGCATGAGGCCAGCATCACACAAGAAAAGGATGAAAGACATCGTGCTGTCAATGATAACATTTGTCCTTTTCCACTTTAACTCTCAAATCTGGAGTGGAGATAAATGTAGCCACTCATTTTGAAGTTATGCTTTACCATTATATTGCGAATATTCCTGAATAACTAAAAACCTTTTTAAAATCTGTGGACTTATCTGGCCAATCGTGGTTGTGCATGGAGGTTAAAGATATCAGCAAAATATTATTTGAGCTGCTTATTGCGGTCAAACCGGCTCTGGTCGTCAGCCCCAATCGGGGGTGGCATTTGGCTGTCCGCTCCAGGGGGAAGGGGGAGGGTCAGCCGGTACAAACTCGTCAAGAAGCATGAAGGGTGTCTCCAGAACCTGGGTGGGCGAATTCCATCTCGAAGGAAGATGGATGTTTCTGTCTCGGAGGAGGCGGATAATTGCTGGCCTCAGGCTTGACCAGGAGGACGGGCGATGAGTTCATGGGGGAGGACGAGTCGAAAGAAATAGAGGGTATAATTGGCTACTAAATTGGGAGGAAAAACTGGAAAAAACCTGAAACAAATTTATGAAATCTTTTTAAAAATATTTTTGAGTCATAGATCTCACTGAATTAGCACGAGGGTAAGCCAAGGTGGTGTGGTGAGGAGCTTGAAGCTCAAATCTGCGAGCCCTGTGTCTGGTATCACAGTGGTGTGTTGGTGCAGTTCTGTGGAAGCATGCGTCTGTGTCTCCCCCAGGAATCGGCTTTGCCTTCCTGTACCAAGCCACCTCCGTCGTCACGGCAACCTACTTCAGGAAGAGGCTGGCGACGGCGTACTCCATTGGCCGCTCTGGAATGGGTTTGACCTTTGCCCTGGCTCCCTTTACTCAGCTGCTGCTCGACCGGTACGCCTGGCAAGGTACGCTCACGTCCGCCGGCTCAGAGCGAGAGCAAAACGCTCGCCAGGAGTTTACACTCGCTATCGCATGTGTTCATTACACCAGTTCATCGACTTCCATTCACAAAGTAACAGATTTTCCTCCCCGCGGCCATTTCTATTGTCGTATTGATCATTCTATTGTCACGTTTGGCCAACAATGATGTCTATTACTGTATTACTGCACTGATCTCTTGTGCGAACTATGATTGACCTTACCACTGTTTGTAAGTGGCTCTGGATAAGAGCGTCTGCTAAATGCTTGTAATGTAGCTTTTAACATCGTAAATTGGTCAAATGACTGGTTATCAGTTATGTTTGGTGGGTGAACCTGTTTCACTACTCCCCTCACATTGCCAGTGGCAATGTGTCACACAGTTTCAGAACGGTCATTCTAGTCATACTTCACTGAGTTTTGTGAAATCATCGTTGATTGACAGTTCAGTTCATCAGTAATTGTGGTGTCTGCATTTGATCAGGAGAGAAATCTAAAAGTTATTTTAATCAGCTGACCATTCGAGCTTTGCTTTGCTCATAATATGTATATATTTTTTATTTTCTGTTTTTGCTTTTTATTCCCCATTTTTTCTCCCAATTTTTAGTAGCCAAGTATACCCTCTCTTTTTCATGTCAGTTATCCCCCCCCCCCTCGTATGAGAGGTTGCTGCCGTAGTCCTGAGATCAGTAGTGAGTGCTGTACCGCCTCCTCCGAGCCGGCACCCGCCACGGTCACCGTAACACATAGGGCCGCTCCTATACGCAGCGACCTCATATCGGCTTCCCTCCCTGGGGCGGACAGGCAATCGCCGCCCCCTAGTGGCACTCCTGGCCAGATCCAAACTGGCGTGACCTGGTGGAATCGAACCCCGGTCGTAGTGGGCTGCGCCGAATGTTCTTACTGCTATTTATAAGCAACTTTTAGCATTTTCCGAGGGCCCGGCGTATGCTACCTTGGGGCCCGTAGTTTGAGACCAGTTGCCTGATCCTATATCAGCACTCCTACTCTTAGAATCGTTGTACATACGGGCCCTGATGGTGTTTTCGTAATATTAGTCCTAGATTCTGGCTCTGGTTGGTCAGTCAGCATCACACATTAACCCCAGACACTGGTGGAGGTTCGAGTGAGTTCCCCCCCTTCACTGTAAAGCACTTTGAGATAGAGAGAGATGAAATGCAAAATGGAATCCATTATTATGGTTATTAGTACATTTACATTTTACATTTTTGGCATTTAGCAGACGCTCTTGCTCTGTGACTTACAAAAAGTGCATTTATATATGGGTATAAATTAGCATTAGTATAATTAGTATTATTATTAGTGGATAGAGTTTGGACTGTTCACTGTTGTGCCTCTGTTTTCACGAGTTTCACCGACTGAGTGCTTCTCTCGAACAGGGGCGCTGCTGATTTTGGGGGGGCTCATGTTGAACCTGGTGGCCTCCGGAATGCTTCTGAGGCCCATAAACGTGAGGCCTTCCTCCTTACCCTCCTCTTCCTCCTCGCCGCGGATCCACAGAGATCAGAGCGGACTGGAGAAGGAGCCCCCAAAGACGTGCCTGAACGGGACCTCTCCGCTCACCAACGGCACCGCCAAACCGGAGCGGCCCCCGGGGCCCCACTGGCCCCCCCCCAGAGCCCCCCCCTCCCCAGAGCCCCCCCCCACAGAGCCGAGAGCACCTCAGAACCCAGAACTCACCGGCCTGGTCCGGAATGGTGTGGGGGCCGGACAGGGCCTTGCAGGGCGGGGGGGCCGGGAGACGTCCCGCAGGAGCAGAACGGGCAGTCGGAACTGGGACAGGAACTGGGACAGGAAGTGGGACAGGAACTGGGTCGTGCCCCACGGAACCGGCCCCCTATAAGGCCAAAGTTTTGGATTTTGGGCTTTTGAAAAACCCCTTCTTCTGCATCTACACGTGGTCTCTGGTGTTCAGCCAGCTGGCCTACTTCATCCCGTACTTCCACCTGTCCGCCCGGGCCCGAAACCTCGGGATCGACCCCATGGACGCCTCCTTCATCATCTCTGTGGCTGGTGAGTGTGTTCGGCCATCGCAGGCCTGACTGCACTGCAGTGAACCTGCAACATGGGCCTCTCAAAACTCCTGCATTATCTCTGATAGACTCAAAACTCCTGCATTATCTCTGATAGACTCAAAACTCCTGCATTATGAGGGGGCGGTCGATAGCGTAGCGGTCTAACGCCACCGTATCTTGGCTGGTCCGATACGAGTGTGCGCTGCCTGTCAGGGACGCGGTTCTAAACCCGTCTCTACCAGACCGGCCCTGACTGTCCGCCCCAGGGGGAGGGGGCAGGGTGAGCCGGCTCAGGTCCGCCGTGAAGCACGTAAGAAAGAGAGAATGAGCTTGCCTCGTAGAGATGAGCGGCGGACCCGTGTGGGGAGGGTAAATCGAAATAAATAGAGGGTGTAATTGGTCACTAAATTGGGAGGAAAAAAAAGAAAACAACCTGCATTGTCTCTGACAGACTGTCAGATAGTCAGTGAAACAGGTTTAGGACCAACTGGCTTATCTGCTTATTTGAGCCAAACCGGAAATGATCTAGCCAGCGGGATATGAGCTACTTGTTTCCAGTTTGATTCCAACCTAACACAACCTAATAAAACCGAACCTAACCGAACCCAACCTTTAGCTTTTTTTTTGGACATAATACCTGGACTACTTTTTTACACTTTTTAATTGACTGGATTTGTTTTATATGTTTGTGTAAAAATCTGTGTTTTTAGTGTCTGTATGCTGCTGTAGACAAACCTATTTCCCTGCGGGGATTAATAAAGTATAATCTATCTATCTACCTAAGCTAACTAACCCATCCTAACCCTAACCTAACCCAACCCAAACCTGTTTTAATAACCCTGATTCTGTGTTTGTTTGCGTGAAGCCTGACATTCCCCTGTTTATCCAGTCTGTCAGTAATCACCTGCCCTGTATACCTGCACAGAGGTGAAGGCACAGCGCTCTCTCGCTCAGAAGGCTCTCCCCCATCGTAGCGGGGGAGGGGGCAGGGCTCGGGATTGTGTGTTGCGCTTGGCGCCCGGCGTCGGTGTTCCGAGCGACATGAAGTATGACTGGTGCAGCGAGCGCT
>JAINUG010000499.1:55000-120000 GCA_029706075.1 Aldrovandia affinis
GGCCCAGCGTGAGATCGGACTGCGTCCAGAGGAGGATTAACGCACCATTGTGCAGACAGCCAGTGGCTACTTCAATGCCCGTCTCACATTTGAGCACATTTGGGACACATTTGAGCAAGGGGGGCCAGTGTGGGTGCGCTTAAATCAGCTCGCCAGGGGCCTCGCGATTATAGATCATGATTTAGTGTTGGAGGAATAACTGGAGCTGTCTGCAGTGGAACTTCAGCACAGTGTAGAGATAGTTATTATGAGAGAGATCATGTCCCAGCAGGGTGCCACAGGAAGTACAGTTTCCCGCCAGCAGGGTGCCACAGGAAGTACAGGGGGTCAGTGTTGGGACTTCAGCTGTGAGTTGCATAAATTAAACGAGGAAGGAAAACTACGTTTTAAAATACAGTCTTCATTCATGCATCCATTTATATTCTTTTAATTCTCTGACATCAAACAGTGTGTGAGTGTGTGAGTGTGTGAGTGTGTGAGTGAGTGTATGTGAGTGTGTGTGTGTAAGTGAGTGTACGTGAGTGTGTGTGGGTGTGTGCGTATGTGTGTGTGTGTGTGTGGGTAGGGGGCAGAGGTATGTAGGGATTGTGCATTAAATGGTTTATTGAGTGACATTTTTAATTTTTTCAGTTTAAATGAAATGGGAAATGAAATAATATCATCTCATTCAACATCCTCACTTACTTTTTAAACCCAGGGTGTTCTATGCAGCTCGTAGTGAAGCACGTTTGGTGTGTAGGTGTGTGTGTGTGAGTCAGTGGGGTTGTTTAAGCTCAAAGTGTGTTGGTGTGGTGCAGACACCTCTCAGGTCTCTGGTCTCTGGAGGAGGGCACTGGACTGCAGAGCTGCAGGTCAGAGCTCCAAGGTGAGTGTGTCAGTGACAGATCTGTGTCCGCACTGCAGGCCGTGAGCTGGGGGTGGGGGGGCAGCGCTGCTATCGATCTGTAGGGATTGATCCAGGGCAGAATGCTGCCGCCAACCTTCCCCCCCCCCTCCCCACCCCCAACGCTCATTATGGCAGCGTAGTGCTGGAGTCAAACCAACACTCAAACCAGCTGTGACCCACACACTCAAACCAGCCCTGAACCACACACAGTCAAACCAACACTGAACCACATGGTCAAACTCTGAACCACACGGTCAAACCAACCCTGAACCACATGGTCAAACTCTGAACCACACGGTCAAACCACTGAACCACACGGTCAAACCAACACTGAACCACATGGTCTGAAAACTCTGAACCACACGGTCTGAAAACGGTCAACAACACTGAACCACACGGTCAAACCAACAGTGAAGCACACCAGGAAGTAGAGCTGCAGTACATGTTTACATTCACAGACATGCAGCAAACACAGTGACTCAGCTGGGGAGTGAAACACAGTGACTGTGCAAGCTTCAGCTCAGGCAACTGGAGTACAACAGGGTCAAACACAGTGACTCAGCTGTAGAGTGAAACACAGTGACTGTGCAGCTCAGCTGCAGGACTGCAGAGTGAAACACAGTGACTGCGCAGCTCAGCTCAGCTGCAGAGTGAGACACAGTGAGTGAAACACTGCAGAATGAGACACACTGCTCTCAGCTCAGCTCTCAGAGAGGAACACAGAGACGATGGCCCAGCAGCCTCTGGTTGGCTGCAGAGTGAAACACAGTGACTCTCTCTCTCTCTCTCTCTCTCAGGGATCACAGAGACGATGGCCCAGCTCGCCTCTGGTTGGCTGACGGAGTGAAACACAGTGACTGCCTCTCCTCTCTCTCTCTCTCTCAGGGATCACAGAGACGATGGCCCAGCTCGCCTCTGGTTGGCTGACGGACAGGAACTTCCTGCACAAGTACCACTACCACAAGGCCTACCTGATCTTGTGTGGGGTGGTGAACCTGCTGTCGCCGCTCGCCGACTCCTACCTCCTGCTCATGGTCTACGCCGTCTTCTTCGCTGTCTTCTGTGGCGGATACATGGCTCTCCTGCTGCCCGTTCTTGTGAGTGACTCCTCCCCTCTGTCCAGCAGTACAGACTCTACAAACACACCAGATACTCAACTCTGTGCTCTTAACACAGACTCTACAAACACACCAGATACTCAGCCCTGTGCTCTTCTGTGTCACAGACTCTAAAACACACACCAGATACTCAACTCTGTGTTCTTCTGTGTCACAGACTCTACACACACACCAGATACTCAACTCTGTGTTCTTCTGTGTCACAGACTCTACACACACACCAGATACTCAACTCTGTGCTCTAAAAAGCCGAAGGAAAGACTCACTGCATATATGAGTGGTTGTGCGTCGGTGACAGGCTTCAGCCTAGGCGGGCACTGGCTCGAAGGAGGCAGTACAGCGCTTGCTACTGGCTGGACTACAGCAGCGAGTTCTCATATGAGGGAGGGGGTAATTGGCACGAAAAGAGAGAGAGAGGGAATTGGATACTAAAAAGGTGGGGGGGGGAATGGGGAAAAACAGCAAAAATAATAAAGATTTTTTTATTTAAAGAAGCCAAAAGAAGACTGAAGGAGCACAGGAGTGGATTATCTGGTGGGTCTAGAGAATCTGTGCTCAAGGGATGTGTGTACACCACAGCATCAGGAGTGGGCATCACTCATAACCATGGCAATGAAGTTGTAGTTACCATAGTTACAACACCGTAGCAACAGCCTAATCTCTTCTCCCATCCCCTCATTCTGAACATGGCCTGTTGAAGAGATCCCCCAAGCAGCTGCAGATCTTTAACAGGATCTGCTTTTCCAGCTCACATGGATATCCTGCCTGCTCTGTGCTCCAGGGCTGCCCAGTAACATCCAGTACATATCATATCATATCATATTTCAAAAGTTCATTATGAGTCAACAGAGCACATCCTCTTCCTGAGGCCCAACGGACCCTTGGAGACATTGATCAGAAAATATTCAAGACGAAAAGTTTTTACAAACTTTTATTGTTTTGATCGCTCTTTTTGTGCTCATGAAATGTGATCTCTGTTGCTCATGTTGTGTCCTGGCTCTAGGCCACTGCTGTGTGGAAGCACAGGCCGGTTCAGTTGCACAATAATTCACCAGGAAACTTCACTGCATTTTACTTTTACATTGACATTGACATTTTAGGCATTTAGCAGACGCTCTTATCCAGAGCGACTTACACGGTTTACATTTCTTTACACACAATCCATTTATACAGCTGGATATTTTACTGAAGCAATTCAGGTTAAGTACCTTTAGCACAAGGGTACAACAGCAGTGCCCCACCTGGGAATTGAACCTGCAACCTCTGAGTTACAAGCCCAGCTCCCCTAACCACTATACCACACTGCCAGCCATTCTGGGAAGCTACATCTGCAGGAAATGATGTATACAGGCCGTGTCAGGTGGGAGAGCCAGCCCTTCCGGTCCAGCCTGAGTGACGTCATGCTGAAATAGTGCGGCGGCGTCCCTCAGCTCCTTCCTGTTTGCGCACTTGACTGAAGTGTGCTGGCTTGCTTGTTGTTTGTTTGCGCTCAGAGTCCCTGCCTCAGGAATGCAGCTCAGCCTGACATGATTATAGAGTAGCAGGGGCTAGGTTGTAGGGTGTAGGGGATAGGGGGTAGAGGATAGGGAGGATAGGGGGGGGATAGGGGGGATAGGGGATAGAGGATAGGGGATAGGGGATAGAGGATAGGGATAGGGATAGGGGATTGGGGGTAGGGGATAGGGGGGGGGGTGTAGGGGGTAGGGGTAGGGGTAGGGGATATGTAGGGGGTAGGGGGTGTAGGGGAGGGGGTGGCTTTAGCCTTGTTCTTGTTGATTGATTTTCCTGCCAAGGCTGCCTGTATGAGCCTCTCTCATATGGGAGCTGGGTCTTAAGTACCTTGCTTAAGGGTACAATGGCAGTGTCCCACCTGGGATTCGAACCTGCAACCTTTGCAACAAGCCCAGTTCCCTTGCCTCCGAAAAGTGCAGAATCATGAATTTCACATTTATGATTTACTGGCTCAGGTAGATGCAGAAACATGTACAATTAGATAATATGAAGAAATAAATGGGAAAACATGCATTTGAAGACATTTACACTTAAAATAGTATTTCACCGGCTGCGCCGGGAGTGCCACTAGGGGGCGACGATTGGCTGTCCACCCCAGGGAGGGGGGAGGGAATTCGATATGAGTTATTTTACACTTTAGATTTTCTAGCTCAGATAGATGGAGAAACATGCACAATCAACATGAAGGAATAAGTTGGAAAAATACATTTACCAGTAAAAGTATATTTCATGGAAAATCATGCAGAACCATGTACAATTAGCTCATATGAGTAAATAAATGGGAAAAATGCATTTGAAAACATTTACACTCAAAATTGTATTTCATGGGAAATACATCACCACATA
Source organism: Aldrovandia affinis (assembly GCA_029706075.1). NCBI lineage: Eukaryota > Metazoa > Chordata > Actinopteri > Notacanthiformes > Halosauridae > Aldrovandia > Aldrovandia affinis. The sequence continues at coordinate 59,363 of JAINUG010000499.1, forward strand.
CAATCACCAAAAAACCGAATTGTATAGCCTTACACACAATTACACACTTTTTACTGAGATAACTACGCACTCTTTACTGAGAGAATTATGGACTCTTTACTGAGATAATCACACACTTTACTAAGATAATCACACACTCTTTACTATGATAATCACACACTGTTTACTGAGATAATCACACACTGTTTACTGAGATAATCACACACTGTTTAATGTGATAATTACACACTGTTTAATGTGATAATCACACACTGTTTACTGAGATAATCACACACTGTTTAATGAGATAATCACACACTGTTTAATATGATAATCACACACTGTTTATTGAGATAATCACACACTGTTTACTGAGATAATCACACACTGTTTACTGAGATAATTACACACTGTTTAATGTGATAATCACACACTGTTTACTGAGATAATTACACACTGTTTAATGTGATAATCACACACTGTTTAATATGATAATCACACACTGTTTAATATGATAATCACACACTCTAATGAGATAATCACACACTCTTTGATGAGATAATCACACACTGTTTAATGTGATAATCACACACTGTTTAATGTGATAATTACACACTGTTTACTGATGTGATAATCACTCTCTGATGAGACAGTCTCACCTGTGCCATGTGCTCGTGCTCCTGCAGGTGGACCTGGTGGGGGTGGATAAGCTGAATAACTCCATGGGTTTCTCCATGTTCTTCGTTGGTTTGGGCTGCCTGACGGGACCCCCTTGCAGGTGAGCCCCCCCCGTGGGAAACACACACATACCTGCATGACACAGGGCCTCGGGACATGGAGGGCCATACCTCACAGGGCCTCTAATGGGACACAGATACTGACCCCCCCCCCCCATCTCACAAGACCACAGCCTTTAAGGGCACAACTTTCCAAAGACTCCCCAGCTGTGTGTGTGTGCGTGTGTGTGTGTGTGTGTATGTGTTTGTGTGTGTTTGTTTGTGTGGGTGTGTATGTATGTGTGTGTGTTTGTGTGTGGGTGTGTATGTGTATGTGTATGTGTGTGAGTGCATGTGCGTATGTGTGTGTGTGTGTGTGTGTGAGTGAGTGCGTATGTGTGTGTGTGTGTGTGTGAGTGCATGTGCATGTGTGTGTGTGTGTGAGTGCATGTGTGTGAGTGTGTGTGTGTGTGTGTGTGTGTGTGAGCATGTGAATGTACACACACACACACACACACACACACACACACAGATATCCCCTCCTTATGGAAATGTACATTCACTGTTAGGTTTCCTAAAACCTCTGCATGGGGGGGTTAAAGTTGACCTCTCCTGAGGATATGTTGAGCTTTACAAAAACAACAGTCAATTAATTTGTTTACTTTAAAGCATTTTCACCATCAACAGATGGCCATTGTTCTAGTCTTCTGTTTTTAACTGAGAAGCTTTTCAAAGAAAGGTTTTGTGCCTTAAGCTTTTTAGTATTGAAATTGAGTTCAGAGCCCATGTTTAAAGCGCTGGGCCCATAACTTTAGGCCAGTGTGTGTCTCTGACTGGTCCCCTCTTATACTCTGGAGTTCATCTGGAGAGTCTGACTTGCGTTAAATGCGGGACAATGCTCTCACACCTCAAACGATAAAAAGCACGTAAAAATACTGACATGACATGCATCACAAAAATATAGATTTGCTTGTGTTCAGAAAAATGTACACAGCTGGATATTTACTGATCATACAAAGCATAATTTCAGTCCAGGAGGAATACTCAACAATTTATTCACCTTTTTTTATACTATTTAAATACAATTAATTTTTTATGATTTGTATCATAGCGCTGTCGCCTCACAGCAAGAAGGTCTCGGGTTCGAACCAGGCCGGGGGCCTTTCTGTGTGGAGTTTGCATGTTCTCCCCGTGTCCGCGTGGGTTTCCTCCGGGTACTCCGGTTTCTTCCCACAGTCCAAAGACATGCACGTTAGGCTAATTGGAGAGTCTAAATTGTCCATAGGTATGAGTGTGTGAGTGAATGGTGTGTGTGCCCTGTGATGGATTGGCGACCTGTCCAGGGTGTATTCCTGCCTCTCGCCCGGAACGCATGCTGGGATAGGCTCCAGCCCCCCCCCGCGACCCTGACCAGGAATAAGCGGCTTAGATAATGGATGGATGGATGATTTGTATCAGCTTCAGTGTCCTATCAGACTGTGTTCTGATTGGTTATTGGCCAGTTGTAAGGGTGTTGCTATGGGAGCTTTCTGCACACCTGTAATCTAACAGACACAACGACCTCCGCAGTGTACAATATCGCTTTCAGGATGTTTCGAATTTCTCCGTCACACATACAGCACTCTGGAGTGGTGTCGGGAAAATGTTATCTGTGCGTGCGTGCGTGCGTGTGTGCGTGCGTGCGAGTGTGTGTGTGTGCGTGCATGTGTGTGTGCGTGCATGCATGCGTGTGTGCGTGTGTGTGTGTGTGTGTGTGTGCGTGCATGTGCGTGCGTGCGTGTGTGCGTGTGTGTGTGTGTGTGTGCATGTGTGCGTGCGTGCGTGCGTGCGTGTGTGCGTGTGTGTGTGCGTGCGTGCGTGCGTAATGCGTGTGTGCGTGCGTGTGTGCGTGCGAGTGTGCGTGCGTGCGAGAGTGCGTGTAAGTAATGCACCCACACCAACTAGTGGGAGCCTGTCAAAACGCACGAGCAGACTCCATTGATAAAAGTGGACGGGCGTTACTGGAGCTCACGCCTGCAGTGGGATCCCCCCTCCAGATGTGTGCTGGTCACGGGTCTGTTTGGGGGAGATCAGCTTGCTCTCTCCTGGGAAACGGGCCCCTCTTGGGAGGGCTGTAGGAGTGTGAACCCTCTGACACGGACACCCAAGCTTGACCTGCTTTCCTGGAAGTCTCGGGGTAACCGCGATGGCAGCGGAGAACCTGTCTGGAAATAGAGCCTGGCTGTTTACCAGCACTACTGCAGCAGAGCCTCACATGCCAACCAGCCGCCTGCCTGCCTGCCAGCACAGCGCCCTCTGGTGGAGGGAATGTGTGCCATAGGTGTGACTGGTGGTGGCAGAACTCCAGTTTGCTTGGCATCGCGTTCTTACTGAGCGCTGGCTGGGCCTGGCACTCAGAAAGGGCGCTTTAGCAGGGCAGGAGATTCCCAACTAGTACCAATTAAAACCGCCAGAAATTTTTTGGAGGCAATAATTCAAACTATAATTGTAAATTGTACAGGTTTTTATTTTATTTAAAAATATATATTGTTTAAGATTTTTCCCCCTTTTTCTCCCCAATTTGAAGTCAATTCTACCCTCTATTTATTTAGATTACCCCCCAACAAACTCGCCAGCCCGTCTCTACAGGGCAAGCTACTCTCTGAGACCGGCGATGATCTGCCTCCTTCGAGACGGAACTCACAGACCCCCTTTCTGGAGACTCCCTTACGTGCTTCACAGCGAGTTCATGCCTGACCACCCGACCCCCTCCCTCAGGAGCCAAAGCCACCCCCAATCAGGGCTAACAGCCAGGGCCAGCCTGGCACAGACCACATCCCTGGTAGGCAGCTCACACTCATACAGGACCAGCCAAAATATGGGTGCATTAGACCGCTACGCTATCCGCCAGCCCCCAGGTTTTAATTTTTGATGGGCATAAGAACATAAGAATACACAATGACGAGAACGGGCCGTTCGGCCCATCTAGGCTCATCATGTCCTAACCTAAAGAGTATCTAGTACTGCATCTAGCCTGGACTTGAATAGCCCAAGTGTTTCTGCCTCTACTACCCGACCTGGCAAGCTGTTCCAGGCATCGACATCTCTCTGTGTAAAGAAAAACGTCCTAATATCCGTGCGGTTGCATTTTACATTTTAAATTTTTGCATTTTACATTTTTAGACATTTAGCAGATGCTCTTATCCAGAGCGACTTACACAGTTTACATTTCTTTACATACAATCAATTTATACAGCTGGATATTTTAACTGAAGCAATGCAGGTTAAGTACCTTTAGCTCAAGGGTACAACGGCAGTGTCCCCACCTGGGAACTGAACCTGCAACCTCTGAGTTACAAGCCCAGCTCCCTCACCATTACACTACCCTGCCGCCCCGGTTGTGTTGTAGTCCAGAGTGAGCCGCTCTGTCTTGTTCCTCTCCAGTTCCGTGTAACGGGCCTCCGCTCCCTCCTGTGTTCCAGGCTTCCTGTACGACTACACCCAGACGTACGACTGCTCCTTCTACCTGGCGGGCGTGTGTTACCTGCTGTCGTCCGTGTCTCTGTTCCTGGAGCCGCTGGCCCGCCGGTGGCAGGGCAGGAGAGAGAGCGCCACGCCCGGCGGTCCACACTCCAGCTGGAGGAGGAACAGCTGCTTCCGCCCGGAGCCCCAAAAGAACGGAGTGGTGTAGGAGCCGGAGGGACCCCCCCACCGTGCGCTCCAAAACGCCGCCTCCACCCCCCTCTCCCGCCCCGGGCCCACTCCCGCCCCCCTCTCCCGCCCCGGGCCCACTCCCGCCTCACCTCAGCCTTTTAGGAGGGACCTGGAAAGGCTTGAACAGAAACCCAAACTTGAACGGATTATAACAGACGGAGGGAGACCGGAGACCTGTACCGGCAGGGATGGATGGACGGATGGACGGACGGATGGATGGAGCCTTATTTTAGAACTCTTTGCAAAATGAGCCAAATGAACGCGTGCAAAACAGCCTTTTAAATTCCGTCTCCACGACTGGCCTAGCCTGAAAGCCTTTCTCCTGTTCTCTTATACTAATACAGTCGATCAGAGGAAAATGTATAGTGTTTTAAACGGGTAACATGTTCCACATAAGCGTGCTTCTTCAGATGCAAAACTCCACTGGCTGGTGTGCACGGGCCGAAGTGTTTCATTCTCGTCTGGCTCAGAACACCCGGCTCTAATCAAAGGTCTGCATTGGAACCAAAATTAGGCTTTTTGGCACAGCCATGGTGTGTTTTTAAAAAAAGAATTTATTTCGGATTTTCTCCCATTTTAGTATCCAATTACACCCTCTCTTTTTCATGTCAATCCCTCCCCTCGTATTGTGAGTTCGCTGCCGTAGCCCTGTGACCAGCAGTGACAAAGGCGATGTACCGCCTCCTCCGAGCCGGCACTCGCCAAGCCGTCGACTGTAACTCCCGGACTCCAGAGCCACTCCTATACGCAGCGAGCTCATATCGGCTTCCCTCCCCCCTCCCTGGGGCGGACAGCCAATCACCGCCCCTAGTGGCACTCCCAGCCAGAGCCGACTTTGGCGCATCCGGTGGAATCAAACCCCGGTCGAAGTGGCCAGCGTCGAACGCTGTAACCACTACACCACCTGGGAGGCCAGCTATGGTGTGTGTTTTACCCCAGAAGAAGGACGCTCATGTTGAAAAGAATGTCACACCTACGGTGAAATTATGGTGGTGGATCTTTGATGTTATCAGGTTGTTTTTGCATCTACTGGTCAATGGAATCATGAACTCCAGCAAGTACCAAGACCTTTCAGCCAGGACGCTGAAACTTGGCTGAAACACAAGTGGTTCTTTCGGCAAGACAATGATCTAAAGCATACCACAAAATCAACCAAAACATGATTAATTGACCACAAATTTACTGTTTCACTGTGGCCATCTCCGTCTCCAGACTTAAACCCAATTGAACATTTGCGGTTTGAATTGAAGAGCGCGCACGCACACACACACACACACACACACACACACACACACACACACACACACACACACACACACACACACTCAGAATGAAGGATCTGAAGGATCTTGAAAGATTCTGTCTGGAGCTCACCAATCTCATAAAACAGTGTGGAAGATCTACATGTTAACGCAGATTTATTTTTGTTGGATTTGATTGAAAATAATTATTAGGGATGTGAATAATTGTGACGTATCGTTTTGGGGAAAAAACATTACTCATTAAACAAAATATTTTTCTCTGATCAATTGTATTAGTATGAAAGAATATAAATTGGAAATTTCCAACATCTTTGAGCGTACAATATGGCTCATTGTGTTTTTTATACAGCCTTCTTTGCTCATCTTTATCAAGGGTCTCAATCATTTTTGAGTTGACTGTATATTAGGGGTGTGACGGTACACGAAAATCATGGTTTGGTACGTATCTCAGTTGTGACGTCACGATTCGGTACGTTTTTGGTACAGCGGGGAGACACAAAAAAAGTTCTGCACGTGCGTTAGTGGTTAAAGCAAGATTGGAGTCGTTTGGTTCACAGCGTGTACCAAACCAAAGTCCTGTACCGAATGGTTCAGAACCAATACGTGTACCATTACACCCCTAATATATATATAGAGCCTGACAATCAAACCCACATCCACACGCTTATCCCTTTACCTGGATATCCCGGCACACACACACACACACACACACACACACACACACACACACACACACACACACACACACAATCAAACACACATCCACAGACACACACACACACACACACACACACACACACACACACACACACAGACACCACACTCAAACACACACACACAGACACACACACACACACACACACACACACACACACACACACACACTCTGCACTCAGTGCTAATTTTAGACAGTGTTCTATGCAGCCTCCTCTGACAGCGAGCTGCTTGGCGACTGAAATGAAAGCCGTCTCCAGGGAGGAAGCTCTCCCCCCGCCCCCGCCCCCGCCCCCGCCCTCTGTTCTGATGCCCTGTGGGGCAGCTGGGGCGCGGACAGGCGGCCTGAAGGGGCAGTTAATTGCCCCAAAGTGTTTCCTCCTGCCCTGGGAATCGCTGTGTCAGCCCCACAGAGGCTAACGCTAACACCACAGATTCTATAAACTCACCGGATAATCACCTCCCGCGTTCCTTTCGCCCTCTCTCTGCTTCTTAACCACGGGAGGTTCTGGCTGGCAACAGGAACAGGAAACGGTTGTTTTTCGGCGCTATATTACAGAACAGAACGTCCATCGCCACAGTACTGTCCTCAGCCACGTTCCTTAACGGGTTTTCAGAAGATGCATCAAATTGTTACGGTATATAATATATGCCATTTAGCAGACACTTTTATCCAAAGTGTCTTACAGTAGCGAGCACATACATTATTCAGTATATGAGGTCCCGATGGGAACCACACGTTTTCGATGTTTGGAGACACTCAGTGTTAATAACAGAAAGCCGTGCATCTGCTGTGTCAACAGAAGGTGTGTAAATACTCTGGAGGTAAGATTTTTTTATTTTTAATCATTTGTTTCCGATTTTCTCCCAGTTTAGTAGCCAATTATTCCCTCTTTTCATGTCCCCCCGTATTGTGAGTTTGCTGCTGTAGCCCTGTGACCGGCAGTGACAAAGGTGATGTACCATCTCCTCCGAGCCGGCACTCACCAAGCCGTTGACCATGCACAGGGCCACTCCTATACGCAGCGAGCTCATATCGGCTTCCCTCCCCCCTCCCTGGGTCGGACAGCCAATTGCCGCCCCCTAGTGGCACTCCCGGCCAGTCAACTCTGGCACGGCCGGTGGAATCAAACCCTGGTCACCGTGGCCAGCATCGAACGTTGTAACCGCTAGACCACCGGACTGCCCCAGGAGGCCAGTTTAAACCTTTCTGAATTACGACTCACAAGCGCACCTTTTACACCCGTGTCACAAGAACGAAAGAAGAGTACGATACTGGACGGATACGCACCCAAACGTCACCACACTCACTGCTGGCCTGGGATCAGGACCTCGTCTCGCGAATGCAGTTTTGTTGTGCACACCTGCTGATCTAGGATCAGTAGCTTGTGCAGATACATCTCTTACAGAAGGCTCTCTATTACACGAGCAGAAATAACTGCAGCACAGCAAAGAGAAAGGAACAAACATTCTGAATCTATTGCACTCACAATAGGAAACATGATCCCCCACACACAAGCAATAATTCAACACTGAGATATATATATATATATGTATATCATATTGCCTTTATACTGCTACTGCCTTTGTTCGGTCTTATTCAGTATTTATAAGTGCTTGTTTTGAACTTGTTTAAAATCATGGGTGTGGTTGGCACCATTTTGTGCCAGCTAATTAATCTGAGCGAAGCCCTTTCACTGCTCCCTCCAGCCTCTCACTAGCCACTGAATCCAGATCACTGGACTTCCTGTGCAGTGCTCACTTCGTGTGTAGTGGTCACTTCCTGTGCAGTGGTCACTTCCTGTGCAGTGCTCACTTCCTGTGTAGTGGTCACTTCCTGTGCAGTGCTCACTTCCTGTGTAGTGGTCACTTCCTGTGCAGTGCTCACTTCCTGTGCAGTGGTCACTTCCTGTGTAGTGCTCACTTCCTGTGCACTTCCTGTTCAGTGGTTACTTGTTGAAGGGAGTAGGAAGTGGTTTTGGAGTTTTGAATGCAGCTGAATGTAAGATGAGGTCAATAGGATGTGTCCGTCTGAAGAAAAGGCCACTTATTGTTCTGCCTGACAGGGGTCACGACCTTGGCACATTATGGGGTAGGAATGGTTCAAATTCTATTTCCTGGAGGGTTTTTTTTGTTGTAAATGATGTTGAAGAAATGTATTTATAACGGTCTATTATTCTCACCACTATCTGCCTTCCTGTTTCTTCACTAGCCTTTCCCCCAAACAAAATATAAACCAAAGACACAACAGAGATATTGCCTTCACACAAATACTTGATTGTAAATGATACTGTACACAGATTATAGAATTCACGCCTGGCCGTCTGAATCCCGTGTTCTGCGAGGAAAGCGTTCTTGGGGCATTTTAAAGAAAGGGAGACTTTTTTTTTTGTTTTTTTTTTCCCTTGAATGACTTGCGCCCTCTGGTGGCCATCGGCCGCCACTACAAACGCAACGTGGCTTCTGTCCTTTCTCCTCAAACTTTGGTCCTTCAGCTCAATCACGAAGCATTTGCGTTCACAGCCTCCGAGGGTTTCTTTGCACAAGTCTGCCGTTTGTCATGTATGTGGAGGTACAAACGCACGGAGTGGATTCTTTGTGACATTTTCTGCTGCAACAGAAACGGAGAGGACCATTTACAGCCCATAAACTATGTGATGTTTTTTTTTTTTGTTCAAATTTTTTTTATTTAGTTTTGGTAGCCAATCACTCCCGCTATTCTTAGTTCAATCCCCTCCCTCATAGCTCGCCGCCATAGCCCTGTGACCGGCAGTGACAAGGGCGATGCACTGCCTCCTCCGAGACGGCACCCGTCATGCTGTCGACTGTAATTCCGCCACCCCAGAACCACTCCTGTGCGCAGCGAACGGACAGCCCTCCCCCTCCCCTCTCCCTGGGCGGACACCTAATTGCTGCCCCGGTGGCACTCCTGGCCAGAACTCTGGCCGGGGAATCGAACCCCGTCGCTGTGGCCAGCATCAGACGTTGAAACCACTAGATCAGGGGTGTCAAAATAATTTCAATTAGGTCCCTCCTTGGTTGAAGAAGTGAGCTAATTAGTGAAATCACCTGTGATGCATTTGCAACAAAAAGAGCCCTCGGTGGAATGAGTTTGACACCTTGCACTCCACGGGAGGCCCCCAACTATGTGATGCTTTTAAGAGAGTTTCTCATTTCTGTTTCGTTTTGTTCTATTCTTTATAATTCAGTGACTTAAAAAAATATATATATAATTTATGAAACAACAGTATAACAAGTTTAGGTAATTACGTATCATGATCAACCCCCTGTCACGTTCAGTCACACCAGAAATAAAATATTGGGTCTGTTGTGTCGCTATTTGAGAACTTTTGAGTAAACAATGTACCCGCTCGATTAGATTTTTTGATTGTGAGTCAGAAGATTTTAGCAGCACTTTTTTTCCCCGTCCAATTATAAAAAGGCTGAAGTTAACAGGGCTACATCAGGGGTGTCCAATCTTATCCGAGAAGGGCCGGTGTGGGTGCAGGCTTTCGTTGTAACCAAAGATTAATTCAACACCTGATTCAACTAATTCACTAATCATGTTCTACAATCAAGACCTTGATTAGTTGAATTAAGTGCTGTAGTGCTGGGCTAGAACAAAAGCCTGCCCCCACTGGCTACACGGGGGTTACACACCGAGGGCCAAACTGTTTCACGTCAACTTCAGCCCTTAATATTTATTTAGCCCGTAAATCATGTATTTTATCTGACATTTTTGATAAAGCCAGGAGCTACAGCTGCAGCCTGCGCATGTATCCTCAGTGTGTTGCTGTGGTCCGATACAGGAGGGAACCCGCATTGGTGTACAGTATACAGCTGTTGAGAATATTAAGCCACTGGTTAGCAACACGGGCTGGCAAGCGGAGAGTTGCTGGTTTGAATCCCAGGAAGGCCAAAATGAAAAAACAATGAACTGGAAACCAGAGGGAGGCTAGTTCACTTCCTGGGGCACTGCCGAAGTGCCCTTGAGCAAGGCACTGAACCCCTAAAACTGCTCCAGGGGTGCTGTACTATGGCTGACACTGCACTGAGACCTCTCTGATGGTGTGTGTGCATCTAGGAGAGGTATGCAAAAAGATCAATTCCAATTACCCTGTGTAAAAAGGCCTAATAAAGATTATAATAATTATAATTAAGATTATATAATTATTATAATTATGATGTAATTGGTTGGAACAAAAGGCAGGAGACCCAGCGGCCCCCCAGGACTGGATCTGTGCACCCCTGGGCTCTACGCTGTCCCTCCCCCTTCATGAACTATTCGTTCCTTTGTCTTTATTTTAGCCGACTGTAAAAACTCTCGATTGCAATAAAGGTCACAGTGACTGTATCTCGCCTGGTTTGTTCTGGAGAGGAGAGGAGAGGAGAGGAGGAGAGGAGGGGAGAGGAGAGGAGGGGAGAGGAGAGGAGGAGAGGAGAGGAGTGAGGAGGAGAGGAGGAGGAGGAGAGGAGAGAGGAGAGGAAGAGGAGTGAGGAGGAGAGGAGAGGAGAGGAGTGAGGAGGAGGAGAGAGGAGAGGAGTGGAGAGGAGAGGAGGGGAGCACGTTTACCTGCACAGGTGGGTTCTGAACGACACGCTTTCATTTCCCAATAAATGGACATGAACACATTTTAGCAGGGCAAAAAACCAACTGTTTATTAAGATGAATGTGTCGACAATACATACATTTTGATAACTTAACATACAAAGCATAAAATTGTAAAAATACTGGGTCGTCGACTAATTACGGTGACAGAAGTATTAAAAAGGTACACAACCATAATCTTTCAATAGCACTGTTTAATATATTAATCAGATGAAGAAGAATCAATTTTTACAGCCAGGTGCTTTACAGTCAGGTGGACTTAAGGCCTCAGTATGCTTCAAACAAAATCGAACTTGGCGTGTTCACACAGGCAAGATGGCGGGTTTGCGACCAAAACGAAGCGCCGCATTTGGCTTAGATCGCCACAGTGTGTGCAGGCTGGCTAGGCCAACTTGTCACACTTTTCACACAGCCCCTCCCAATTGTTTCCGGTTTTGTTATCATCGCGTCCAGCTGTTCCTCTACTTACGTTGCTCGCTCTACCTAGCTATATTTCTGTTCACAAGCGATTTTCTTTTTCTGCGAATCCAGTTGGAAACTTTGCTCTTGGGGAAATGCACCGCTTTTGTAGTCGGCTTGCTACCAAAATCCTCATTAGTTATTTGATGTTATCTATTTGGTCTCAGTTCACCACCAATTGTGTGACACAGGCTAGCTACAGTATATTAACACGGATAGTCAGACACCATTTATTCGAAGTTATCATCAAAGGAAAATGAACCCTGCTCAGTAACGTATAGGCCAGGCTCACCCAGGGTGTACTACATCAAAAAATACTATTCAGTCACTTGATGCTACATACTATGTGCACATCTCATTCACATCAAGTCACTCCGGATAAGAGCGTCTGCTAAATGCTTCAAATGTAAAAAAATGTCAATGTAATATACAATGTACCATGAGAAATGACATTTTGCAGTTTCTGGAGCACACTTTCTTCTGTCTGTTACAGGATCCTATCATAAGGTATGATGGTTTAAAGATAGGGGTTATTTTGTACATCAAGCATGACTGCGTTGGCACATTCGGCGCTTGCCGATGTTTTCTTCGTTGGTATTTATATTTCCGGTTCAGTAGTCTAGTGACTAGAGAGCTCCCCCGTCTGGCGTGGAGCGTCATTACACAAACAGACCTCAAGCTGCAGCGAGTACACTGACGTTTGGTCGCAGCGCCGTATTGGACAGCAGCCTGTGTGAACACGCCAAATTCTGTTTAAGTGCAGCTACTGAGGCCTTTACGGTCAGGAGTGAGGAGGTTCATAATCCTGGCTGTTGAGGTGAGTTAGGGGGTCAATTCAGACTGCTGTCACTGTACTGGACCCTGGACACACACACACACACACACACCCTCAGCTCAGGAACACACACTGTGTCACGCAGCCATGAGGCTCAGGGTACTCACGTCCCAGACGTCCCAGATGGTCCGCAGAGACGGTCCTGCACTGGTCCTGAGAGAGACTGGCCTGAAGAGACACTGGAACAGCAGCAGGGAGCTCACACACACACACACACACACACACACACACTCTCTCACACACGCACACACGCTCTCACACACACACACACTGACTCACACACACACCAGAGCCTCACCTGTGCAGTACCTGCCCTGCCCACAGGGGGCGTGTGGCTGTGGTCCACTCATCATGGCCTGGAAGGGGCTCAAATATCACACCTGAAAAAAACAAAAACATTTAAATATTTTATCGGTTTGACTGCAAAAAACACAAACACTCTGAAATAAACCTCTCGCTGCCCACCTGCAGAACACACATATTTATGAGATTTGCCAAAATTACGCTGTAAAAACATCCAGTTTTACAGTCGCTGGTTAGGATATAAGAGGGGGACACATGTATGAGTTTTCCACGTCAACATTTGACATTTGACATTTTAAGCATTTAGCAGACGCTCTTATCCAGAGCGACTTACAAGATGTGCATTAATACATGGTAAGATCAATCATAGTTAGCGCAAGAGATCAGTGCAATAATTGCAGGCAGCTGCGTACCATACCTGTAACACTGGGAAGGAAATATATATATATTTTATTAAATGAGAAGGCAGGGATACATATACAAGAAGTGTTGAGCAAGTCGGCAGTGGCGATGTCAAGTTTACACGTTTAGATTTAGGCGTGTAGCCGGGCGCCTCACACGAGCGCGCAGGCAGAGCAGCGGAGGTGATGACTCACTCAGACACGCTGGGGTGAGGAGCCTGTACCGAGCGGTAAACTCCGTACGGCGGTCGCTGTGTTTCAATGAATGAACGCTGGATTTATACAGCGCTTTTTTCCCACAAGTAACCCAAAGGGCTTTACAACAATAGGGGGTCGACTCACCTCAACCAGCACCAATGTGCAGCACCCACCTGGGTGAACGCGACGGCAGCCATAGTGCACCAGTACAAACTCTACACTTACATCTGCTTTTAATAAACCACTGACAACACCAGCTAAACACTCACCCTCATGATTAATAATCACTTTACTGTTTTAGTACGATTTTAAATGCATTTCAATAGTGCTTCCCGTAGCTCAGTGGGTACAGCATGGCACTGGCAATGCCAAGGTTGTGGGTTCAATCCTTGGTTGTGTCGTTCGGATGGGACGGTAAAAACCGAGGTTCTGACTCTCTGTGGTCATAAAAGATCCCATGGCGCTTTTAGAAAAAAGTAGTGTGTTAACCCGGTGTCCTGGCCAAATTCCCAACCAAAAACAATATACTGTATATACACATGGAATTGATTCATTCCCTCCCTCCTGGCCTCTCCACTGTGTATCTGATGTGTGGTGAGTTTGTACTGGTGCACTATGGCTGCCGTCGCGTTCACCCAGGTGGGTGCTGCACATTGGTGCTGGTTGAGGTGAGTTGCCCCCTCTATCATTGTCGTTGTAAAGCGCTTTGGGTTCCTTAAAAAAGCGCTGTATAAATCCAAAGTTCAAGGAACTTGAAGAGGTTACATTTAGCCACCGAATTGGGATAAAACCTTTTAATCTTAGTTTGAATATTCCCCCAGATCACAGGTGTCCAGGTGCATGCAGGTGTCCACATCGCCAAGGAAACCACAGGTGAATATGAACAGTTCTGATTGGGTGCGTGGGCCACTTGCCTCGGCCAGTCAGGAAAGTTCTTATGACTGGAAGGCGAAGGAGAGTGACAGACACGATCCCTCACCACCTCAAATTTCATATGAGACTCTGCGCTGGGAGCAATGGTGCCGGTCACATGACCGGAGACAGACAGCAGATCGCTGGACTGAGACGCTGACTCACAAATCTGGCTGCTGCTCAATTAACACCAATATCCAGCTCCACGCGTTGAGTTAAATATCAACCAAACGTCCTGCTGTATTAGATAAGGAACTAGCAGGCCCGTTAATGAAATATTCATAACAGCATAGACTGACGGCACAGAGCGTGTTTTCATAACTCCACCCCTCCTGTGGCCTGTGCCTTCCTGACTGCAAACACAAAGATATTAAATATGAAACGTGTTTCCATTCGATTGTGTGCAGCATGAGAAATATCACCCCAGCTAAAGGACGGTGTGTTTCTTTACGTGACCAGGTGAGCAAAGAGATCGTATTAAATAAACTATGTAAGTAATGAGCTTTATTTTATGCTCCCAAAATTCCAAACCTACATTACACAATTACTACATCTACATCCAAACACAATTGTTCAGAAAAACATACTTTGTTTTATTAATATATATTTTTTCCAGAAAACATCTGGATGACAATTATTCACAACCCTAACAATTCTTTTCAATTTAATCCAACAAAAACAAATCTTCATAAATATACAACTTATTTGGAGTTAATTGGAAGGTTATGGAACTATACAGTGGCCTACAATGGTTTCCTGTTTCCCTAGGGTATAAAAAGGCGGGAACACACGTTTGAAATACTGTGGTCAGCCATCATCATGGTGAAAGGTGAAGAACTCCCTGGAAGCATCAGACAAAAGATCTCTACAGATCAGGAGATGGTTACACAAAACTAAAACGTTAAAAGATACCGCTTTCCACTGTTGTGTCAATTATTAGTAAGTTTAAGGCCGCTGGAGCAGTGGCTAACCTGCCAGACAGATGGTTCGAGAGGCAAAAAGAAGTCCAAGGGGCACAGTCCAGATCTCCAAAACAACCTGGCATCTTGGAGTTACAAGGTGTCTAAAGCTACCATTTGACAACACCTACATGACAATGGCCTTTATGGCAGTTGCAAGAAGGAAGCCTCTTAGGAAGACAAGTCACAGAAAAAGGCATCTTCAATTCACCAAACTACACCTGAACTACAAGTACTGATAACAGGGGTGTGAATATTTGTGATTCTTGATTTTTCCTGAAACAAATTATAATTTGTGAACCGTTCGATTGTGGTTCGTGCCAATGCATCCTTATTAAATAATATTTTCAGCATTTTATGAGCATAAAATATACCTCATTACTTATATTGTTTATTTTATATGATCTCTTTTGTTCATCTTCATCAAGGGTGTGAATAAAAACAGTCTACTGTATACATCTTGTAAGTTGCTCTGGATAAAAGCATCTGCTAAATGCTTAAAAGGTAATGTAAACTTATACACACGCGTGTTTGAGTGTGTGTGTTTGTCTCAGGATGTTAAAACATTTCTCCCATTCGACACGAACTAAGACAAATCTGCTGCAAAGCTGCGACTTGAGTCCAGTTGTAACTACAGCACACCAGGCGCGTGACTACATATTGTAAATGTATCCGAGTCTGAGCCCACAACCTAGTCGAGATAATAATCCATCATTTTACTCACTGTGTAGTAAACGTACGTTGAATTTAAGCAATACAACTAACGTATTAATTCGCTATAAAGCACATTATAGTTCTTATGTTTATGACATTAAGCACTTGCAACAAAGTTGAAATAAAGTGAAAAGTAGGGGTGGGTTGGGATACATTTAACACTTGCAGTGCAGTGTTCATGGTTGTATCAGTAATGCTCAACGTCAAACACAAGTCAATAATATATATAAAAATGAATTAATTTGCCGGGGCTATAGCCCAGAAGTCAGGCCCCTGCAGCACACACACAATCTCTCGTTTAATGGGTGTAGATAAATCACTTCCCCAAACCGGGAGGTTTTATATTCATACGAGTGCTGGCCAGGTACACACAGGTAGACCAAAGGGCAGCGATATGCAGGTACTGCTCCGACTGCGTGTGTAACAATCATTAATCATGATAAGAGTTCATTTGGTACGACTGTATGCATTACCAGTTCCACCTGTGAAATCATGTTGGGTTTTTATCAATTTGTTTCATATTTTTCTCCCAATTTAGTGGCCAAGTACTCCCTCTATTTATTTAGATTTACGCTCCCCACACAATGTCTGCCGCTCGTTTCTACGAGGCAGGCTAATTCTCAGAGGGCAGCGAACTCCGCTTCCTTCGAGACGGAATTCACCCCCCACCCACGTTCTGGAGACTCCCTTATGTACTTCACGAGCCGGCTCACCCTCCCCCCTCCCCTGATCGGGTCTGACGACCAGGGCCGGTCTGGTAGAGACGGGTTTAGAACCGCGTCCCTGACAGGCAGCGCACACTCGTATCGGACCAGCCAAGATATGGTGCGTGCTAAGACCACTATGAAATAATGTTTTACAGCAGCGTGGTAAGAGTTCTAACAGATCACAGGGGAAACGCCGACACAACGCTCCGTCTCCACCCACGGGAACGGACGGAGGAACGGACAGGGTCTGATGGACACTTACCTGCCTGCTCCGGGGCCCTGACTTTGTGAGTCTCACACCTGCACTTACCACACCTGTCCTTCGGAGGCAGCGGCCCCGCCCAGCTCCGGGCTCCCAGGCAGGGCGCTCGGGCGGAGTCCAGGTGAGTCTAACCTGGGGAGGGGCGGTGGTGTGTGACTCCCGTGTGGTCAAGACTCACTCAGGCTTCTTGGCTGGATCACTAGTCACACCGATCATGAGATCAAACCGAAAGCGATACGGATCCCCGCACAGGGCCAGGCCACGCCTACCGCAGGAGAAACACTTTTTTTCTTGTCGTCTTTTTTTGTGTGGCTTGTTTGTTTTTTTCTTTTTTAAAACAATTGCCTCAGGAACCGCTCGGCAAAGACACAATTCTGGGGTCGCTACGGAAACAGCAGCCCGGGGAAAAAAAGTCGCATGCAATCGCCGCCGGATCGATCCACTCGAGAAAGGGGGCGGCCAACCGCGGGGGTCCCGTGAAACCAAACCAAAAAAAAACCGCAACAGAGGCCGGGGCGCTACCCTCCCCCCACGCGCCTCACCAAGGGGGGGTCGTCATCCTTCCGTTCAGCCGTTCAGCCTTTAGAATGGAAGCGCACCAACAAAAATATCAAATCATAAAACTGGAGAAAATAGAAAAAAAACGGAAAAGGGTCAAACAAACCAACAGAGCGTTTCCCACTGAGCTGGAACACGATGTTCAAACTGGACCAGCTCTCCGAGGGGCTCGGGGGGGGGCAGGGGGGGCGTGTGGCTGCCCTCAGGACTCAGGGGAAGGGGGGGGGGGGCATTACTGTCGAACCCGAGCCGAGGGTGATTCCCTCGGCAACGCAGGCGGTTCCCTCGGCAACGCAGGCGCACTTCCTGTGTGCTCGCATGGCAACGGCAGCCTCCGGCTAAAGCCGCAACCATGGCAACCAAACCCCCGCACGGCAACTGGGCCCCTCCCCTTTTCCTTCTGCTGAGAGACGAAACCGGCGAGGGGGGAGGGGTGTAGGTGGGCGGGGCCATAATTTACCGTGAGCAAATCAGGATCTCTTCGCAAAAGAGGGAGGGGCCAACAAACATCGATGACAGGCACTGAGATACAGGGTGCTCTCCCTCGCTCGCTCTCGCTTTCCGCATCCTCCCCCTCTCCTCTCCTCCTCTCCTCTGGACCACAAAAGAGGTGCGTTTTCGCTCTCTTGTCACCTTCAGAAACCGGAGCTTTTTTTTAAAAAGCAGGCAACAAAACTCCACGGCAACACAAGCACAAGGTCAGAAATAGTTTGTCTTCAAAACTCACTTCCGAAGCAGAAACAGATGGGATTTTTTTTTGGTTTGTTTGTTTTTTTTTTTTCCTCAAAAGAAACAATTTATTGATACTGAGACAGACTCACAAGTGCGTGTGCTGCACTCTGTTGTGTGTGTGTTTACAGCCACTTCAGTGCTGTGTGTGAAATGACGACTTCCTTTTTTTTTCTCCCACAGAGAACCAGGTGACAACAACAAAGCAGAGAAGTTCTCGTTTTCCACTTAACACGGGAATGCCCCTCAACACACCCGCCTCAACACGTCCCTCAAAGCAGCGGAAACGCTCAGGCGCTCGGTACGATCCCGCCGAGTTTCCTTTCGCCCGCCTGCCGAGAGTCCATTTGGAGCGGCGACGCCGGTATCCAAGTCCCACGCTGTTGCCGTGACGATGCAGGAAGATGCCATCCCATCGATACATACACTTACAATTTTTTCACTTTTTTTTTTTTTTTTTTTTTTATACATGAGATTTTCAACAGGACACACAAATCAAGCCATCCTTTAAAAGCAAAAACAACACACAAAAAAACACAACAGGATAGTAATTTTAAAATGAGACTAAAGTCACATGGGGAGTGGCACCACCAACACACACACACACACACACAGACACACACAGACCCAGACACACCCACACACTCACACACACACAGACCCAGACACTCTCTCTCTCTCTCTCTCACTCACACACACACACACACACACACACACACACACACTCTCTCTCTCACACACACACACACACACACACACACACACACACACACACACACACTCTCACACACACACACACACACACACACACACACACACACACACACACACACACACACTCTCTCTCACTCACACACACACACACACACACTCTCTCTCTCTCTCCCTCTCTCTGGCGTCCCAACCTTTACAACGAGCACAGTCAACCTCCACACACGGAATGGGAGCTATGAGCACGCATTGGTTACCACGTATTAATGCACATCTTGTAAGTCGCTCTGGATAAAGAGCTAAATGTCTAAAATGTAAAATATAAACGTTTCAGTTTTAGATTCCTTTAAATCGCGCTGGGCGATGGACACGGGTATGCTGTCAGATATCTGATGGATTACACAGAATACTACGGTACAATGTAGGACAAGTAAATAAGTAATCTGGAGGCTTTTTAGAGCCATTTACACTTTTCACCATCGCATCAGAGCTCTGCTTGGTCTTTCTCAAAGCATTTATTAACAAAAAGCCAATATTCAAAAGACTCAAATCATATTTTGACGAGAACTAGAAGCAACTAGTAGCAACGATCGGATGGCTTTCCGTTCTGAAGCTCAGAAAACGCTGACATTGCCATTGAGATTCATGGCACTTAAAATCAGGACGTACATCATTATTTGTTACGTATGAAGCAGATGTGATGGTGATGGTGCGCGCTGGGGTTCTGTACTGGTTACAGATCCGGGTCTGGACCCCTAAAGCTCACCTCCTCTCACACACACAGCGCACGCCCACCACGTTCACCAGACCCCTCGGCCCAACCTCACCACCAGCGCTTCTGTCCTCAACCTCCACAGACCGTTTCAGCAAAGTGCCGTTTCAGTGACTCAAATCATACCTGTTTTTAAAAATTGGTTTCAGATTTTTTCCACATTTTTTCTCCCAATTTGGTAGCCAATTACACCCTCTACCCACGTTCTGGAGACTCCCTCACGTGCTTCACGGCGGACCCAAGCCGGCTCACCCTCCCCCCTACCCCTGGGGCGGACAGCCAAACGCCCCCGCCCCGATCGTATCATATCATCCCTTTCTCTGTGCCATGGCACAAGTGTAACTTGTTAAATTCGAAAGGTCAAAGTTCAGGACAGAGTCGCATGGCAACACTGGGCAGAGGTCTCGGTGAACTAAGAAATTTTTCCTTTAAGAAATGTGGATCATTACAGGAAACCAGCAGTGCAGGGACTCTGATCAAACCGTCCACACAGTGAAGTAATTTCACCATAACACTTGTTATCATCAGACATGAACCTCTCATCTAGTCCAATGGAGAAAACCCCATTCGGGAGGACAATCGTCACACCCCTCATCCCCTTACAAAGCATGTCATCAACATTTCATTGTACAGTCCCACTCAGACACACTCACAGGGGCAGGGTGCAAGAACACATGGTTTTAGCCACAATTTGAGTCTAATGAAAATCAATGGCTAAAATAAATAATCAAATTAAAATGGATGGCAAAAAAAAAAATATTTTAAAAATGTAAAAAATATAGATCTTTTTAAATGAAGGCTGAAATGGATTGGGCTGGTGAATGCCTTCAGGAAAAACCATCACACTTCCTACACTTTGCACCCTGGTGAAACACAAAGTCAAGTCCATTTGAATGATTTTGCCTGAGCTGTTCACACTCACAGACCGGCACCCGTGTGTCACCGTGGGAACCTACAGGAACGCTTCCCACCACCTCTTAAATGAACCCTCCGGGCCACCATCCAAAGGGTGGCTCATTTGCATGGACTTTTCATAGCCCGAGAGAGCCAAATCACAGTGGGGCTTTCTCCGTCAGGCTTCTACACCGCTTACACACCGCTTACACACCGTTTACACAGACTGACAGCGCAGAACAGCTGCGAGTCCCAACACGCCCTAGTCTGTGCATCCTAAAACACGAGGTGCCAGCACTCGAACCCCCCCACCTTGTTCAGGTTCCCCCTCTATCTATCTAACACGCGTAGTGTTGCTGGTGCCAAGCCTGACAAACAAACTCAAACCGTTTAAGCAGGAGCGAGAATCACCCCCAGGGTAGAGAGAGGTCTGTTTGCTCCTGGTTAGCGTCCCTCTAGTGGAATGGCTGTTGCTGTTATAGTTCCGTAACTGATCCCAAGAGTGTAATTCTGATGAGACGGTAGCAGAGGGTGTGAATGAACGTGAGTGTGAGCCAGTGCACTTCAAACTGGGCTTCAGAGACGAGGGAGGGCTTCAGCACGGTAAAGAGCGATACTCCACCACCCTAGTGCCAAACGTGTTTACTTTGGCATAACGGATGTTATACAGCGATGTCTTTTAAATCAGGCCAAGGGCAAACTTCTGTAGCTGTGACATGAAGGTACAAAACATACATCAGACTTCCTCAGACTGATTTGTTTACTGTAAAAATGTCAAATTCATCTGCCGTGCCGAAAACACACAGCAGGAGACAGGAACAACAACGCTGTGTGTTTGGAGTATAAATACGCCCTTTTGTGTTTGTACTACAAATATGTTTTTAAAGGCCTGTGTTCTTGAGGGGATGGGAGGAGTGAATTAAACTTACTGGGAGTTATTTACCAAACTTTACGGTTCAATTGTTTGGGCCCAAAACTTTACGAATTGAATCGTTTGGCCCAATCTTTCGTTCGTTTGGCCCAATCTTTTCGAATCGTTTTGGTTGAATCGTTTTGGCCCAATCTTTACGGTCGAATCGTTTTGGCCCAATCTTTACGGTCGAATCGTTTTGGCCCAATCTTTACGGTCGAATCGTTTTGGCCCAATCTTTACGGTCGAATCTTTTGGGCCAGCCAGAAAGGATGTTTTGAGACGTGTGTCGAGGCATTAGAAGCACTGCTCTTCTCATTATGCTTTTTCGCCAATAACATTCCACAAAAGATCTGGTAGGTAGTATTTTAAATAGTTTTTTTAGTTTTTGTTTTAATCCTACATCAGCGACAACGATGGTTTGCGTTCGTCAATGTAAACGGGTTGTGTCTCTCTATCCAGTGGCACTTGCCTGCTAAAAGCAGGTTTAAAGCTCCTGGAATATTCTGGCTACTTAAAACAGACACTGGGAATAGAAGAGGATTATGGGATAAGCAATCAGCAAGCGGGCGAGGCAGACCGCAGCTCCCAAACGGTCTGGAGAAATTAAACAGAGGAGGCGAGGTGAGGACGGCCTCTTAAATCCAGAACTCAGAGGGGACGAGGAGGCAGTGTCACAAAACCGCGGTGCTAAAAAACCCAGGCCCCATCAACACTAGGGAACAAGTATCAAGCAAAGGGGGGGTCAAACAGGTTTTAATTGGGTCTGCGATTCTACTTTAAATCATAGTTCTCGATTAACAAAAAAAAATAGCACTGTGAAAATTGACTTGTACCCTCATATGACTTTAATATGTTGCTGAAATGATTGGAAAACTTTTTTTTTTTTTTTTTGTGAAGCAAAATTCCAAAAAGCTGTTAAATCTGCTAGGTATTTTTATATTTAAACATGTAATTAAAATGATGAATTACCCTTTTGAATTATGCGGGCACACTTAAGCCCATGTACTGGACGAAGTTAGCACGCACGACACCGCCCCCCCACCCCCCCTCCCTCTCCCACACAACCTGCACCCCACAGAACCACATTCAAATGTCAATTACGCGTTCCATAAAAAGGAATGTTGTTATTTGGCGTTCGGCTGGTTGGGACGGTGAGCGCCCCCCCCCTCCCCCTCCCCCTCCCCCTCCACACCCTGCTAAGATTGCTATATCCCACAAAGCAGAAACAGAGGGCATGCAAAGAGTCACATCGATACAATCACAGAGAGACAAAGTGTTTGTGTTTCCTGTACACGGCGAGCCGCGCGTTTCGTTTCGTTTCGCCCGCGTGGCGGCGTGTGCTACGACGCTCCGCGCACGATAATCATCACCAGGTAGTCCTCCTCCGATTTGGCCAGCGCCTTCGCCGACGAATCCAGGAACTGCTGCGAGAAGGGGCACGGCGGGAAGGCGTGGAGGACTCCGGCGGAATCCTTGTCTCCGCGGCTGCTGCTGCTGCTGCCCCCCCTCCTCCTCCCACGGGCAGGCTGATGACCCCCGCCGCCTGCTTCTGCTTCAGGTACGACACCAGGTTGCGCAGGGGCCTCTGGGTGGAGCTGGCCCCCGGGCCCTCGTCCTGGCCCCCCGGGACGGCCAGCAGGACGGAGTAGCCCCCCGGCCCGGCCACCTTCATGCGCCGCGTCACCTCGTCCAGTTTGGGCTGGTCCAGACGCAGGCGCTGCGTGATCTTGAGCTGGGCCACCTGGCCCCCAGTGGAGCCGTCCAGCAGCAGGGCGGTGGCCACGCCCAGGTCCCCCTCCAGCAGGTGCATGCGCGACGGGAAGTTGCTGTTCTTGAGCAGCAGGGTGCCCTGCCAGGCCAGGCCCAGCTTGGACCCCGCCCCCCCCGCCCCCGGCCCGTCCTGCTTGGAGGCGCCCTGGTGGGGGCCCTTGGAGCTCGGGGGGGCGGGCGCGGGGGGGTCGGAGGGGCGCTCCTTCTTGGCGGGACCCTTCCCGGCATCGCCCGCTTTGCGCTTCCTCTCGGGGACGCCGGCCCCGCCCCCTCCTCCTCCCCCTCCCGCGCTGGCCCCGCCCCCGGACTCAGCTTTGAGCCGCTTGTCGGGAGGGGGTCCGGCGTGGTGGTCGGCTCCGCCCCGGGCGGGGGAGGGCCGGTCCGGGCGCTGCAGGGCGGGCAGGGGGGGGGGCGCTCCCCGTCGCTGAATCGCCCGCCGTCGCGGCTGCTGCTGCCCCCGGGCGAGCGGTCGGGGGGCGAGGAGGGGGGGCAGTGTCTCCGGCGGGCCGGGCGGTCTCCTCCTCCTCCGCCCCCGCCGTCGGGCGAGCGTTCGGGGATCAGGACGCGGCCCTCCTCCAGCAGCAGGAGACGCCCGCGGTGCTTGTTGTTCCGGGCGGGCGGGTCTCCGCGGCCCTGCATCTCGCGCTCCAGGGACCAGGCGTCGCGGGCCGAGGGGGGGCGGCGGGGGCGGCGGCGGGCGGGCTCTCTCGCGCTCCACGCGCTCCAGGTGCTCCAGGCGCTCGCGCACGGGCCCCGCCCACTCGGCCGCGCCCCCGGGGTACAGCTCGCGCTCGCGGAAGTGCAGCGGCGGCGGCGGAGGGGGCGGGCTCCTCTCGCGCGCCCTCAGGGCGTCGGCCGCGCCCTCGTAGCGCGCCAGCGGCAGCGGCGGCAGGAAGGAGGGCTGCTGGTAGCGGTGCTCGGCGTCGGCGAAGTCCACGCGCAGCCGGCGCTCGGGCCCGCCCAGCGGGAAGCCGCGCATGTGGGCGCCCGCAGCCTGCGCGGCGTCCAGGCTCTCGTACTGCACGTAGGCCCACGCGTCGCCCTTGCGGTAGTCGATGGTGCGGATGGTGCCGAAGCGGTCGAACTCGCGGGCCAGCGCCGCCAGCGGCACCCAGGGGCCCAGCCCGCCCACCCAGAGGCGCGTGGTGGGCGTGGCCTTGCCGTAGCCGATCTTGATGGGGTTGCGGCCCACCACCTTGCCCGACATGCTGAGCTTGGCGCGGTGCGCCATGTCCAGGTTCTCGAACTTCAGGAAGCCGTAGGTGCTGCTCTGGCCGCGCGTGGGCCGCTTGATGTCCACCTCCGTGATGACGCCGAAGCGGTCGAACGCCCGCCGCAGGTCGCTCTCCGCCACCGTGATGTCCAGGTTGCCCAGGAACAGCGTGCGGTTCGCCCGCTGGTCGTCCTCGGGCGAGATGAACTCCTCCTCGCGGAAGGCCGCAGCCGCCGCCGCGGCGTTGCGCTCGGCGATGTAGGCGGGCCGGGCGCGCGCCTCGTAGAAGGCGTACTCGCGCTCGCGCTCCAGGTCGCGGGGCAGGGGCGGCGGCGGGGGAGGAGGGAGGCGGCCCAGGGCCAGCTGCTGCAGCCGGTAGTCCCGGTAGCCCAGGCCGGTGGGGGAGAGCGGCCGCTGCGCATGCAAGTGTCTGTGGCCGGCCACCGCCGCGTACGGGTCCTTCTCCACGGGCGAGCGGCTGCGGCGGCGGTTGATGTACACCGCCTCGATCTTCAGCGGCCGGTCGTAGAGCACCAGCCTGCCGCGCGCGTGCTTGGCGGCGCGCGCGTCCTCCGGCCGCCGGAAGTTCACGAAGGCCACCCGCTCGTCGCTGATGCGGCTTATCTTGACGCTCACGTCGCCGAATTTCTTAAACTCGTGAAAGAGGCCGTCCTCTATCTCCTCGTCGCTCAGCTGCGAGCCCAGCTCGCTGATCTTCAGCGTCTTGTACTCACTCTCGTTGCTCGCGAGCGGGGGCCTCGGCTCGCCCCCGCCCCCGCCCCCGCCCCGCCGCCACCACCCCCAGCGCGAGAGTTGGTCCGCGCGCCGACGGCAGCGGCCGCCGCCGCGGTCTCCAGCGCCAGGCTCGCGCTGTGGTTCTTGCTGCTCGAGCTGGCCGCGGGGCTGGCGTAGCTGTGGTTACTCCCGCTGCGGCCACCGGAAGCGTGTCCGTCGAAATCCCGTGCGCCGTCTCTCTTTTCGCCCAGCAAACTCCTTCTCGTCGAACCCCCTTCGCTTTTAGCCGAGGTGTTGCCGTTATTGTTGCCTCCCGAGACCGAAAGTGCCCCCATTTTCTTGCTAGTCGGGTGGTTTCCTCCCCTGTCTCGGATCTCGTCCAAGGCCCGTGAGCGCTTTTTAACAGGCGACCGTTCTTTGCCCTTCATTTTACACAGTCCGCCTCGGCCCGCCACTTACACACACGCGGAAAAACAAAAAAGAAACTAACTTAACTACGCGTAAAATATTTTTCAAACGTATTCGAGCGAATAATCCAAATGAGCAAATCTTTCCCACTCACTGTGGCTTCACGAACACAACCTCGTACGCCATTTTGAAAAGATAAACTAGTGATCCCGCCCCGCGGTCGCTACTGGTGGCACAAACGGAGGAAGGAGAACGCGATTGGTTGAAGGAGATGCCACTCATTTTTCTTCCCGCCTCCAGAAAGGGTGTCCATTTTGGCTCTCACCAGAGATCACTTCCGACATTATTGCGATAAGGCTCAAAATGGGGATTTTGTTCTTTCAGTTTGATTTTTAATGCATTTCAGCACTGTATATATATATTTATTTATATATAGTTGTGTTCCTAGTTACGATTATTTAATATAGTTCGTTGCATTTTCTCGGTTTCAAAAGTATAACCGTTTCCTTTTGCCATATACTCTGTCCTGGCGTGTGGCGTGACATTGAGAAACCAGGAAAAGCGGTCCCAGTGTCACCAGTTCAGTCATATTGGGGAAGCGTTCGCAGCGACAAGGGCGTGCTGGTTTCAACTGACAGCTTGATTTTGAATCCACGAATGCAGAGTATTTCCACTTCAAAACAAGATAAAATAGGAACAAACCTAAAATGTCGTATTTTTCACTATAAATAAATGAATAAATAAATAGCCTACATTCAAAAATAATGATTAAAGTAATTATTCTTTCTCGTGTTTTTTCGGCGCGGTTTACAATTGATGTACTCAAAAATTGAGTAGTTACAGTAAATCATTAACACTTGCACTCGTTTTGTAAAACTTTGTAATCCTACGTTTATCGATACTATGCAAGTGTTCATTACCTCGTCTATTTCAGATTTGGAAACAGGAGTAGAATATTTGCATTTCATAGACATGGGGAATTAACAGCGCCGTGAAATAGCAGTTTTAAAAGTTGTATAAATGACCAATGGCGTGCATGTAAACGTCATTCAAAAGAAAACCAGCAGGATTCATAAAGCTGACGTTCCACATTTGACCACAAGATGGCAAAAGTGCAACGTTTTCGTTTCTGAAATCACAAGCATCCGCAGCCACACTGTCCCAGTGAGGCCTTCTGGGACGGCAATGCAACAACGCAATACAAAATAACTAAACAGTTGGTTTTTTCCCCCTGAAGGAAATCAATAATTCTACTACATTAAATGTCTACTTCATTAAATATGCCGCTGTGAATGAGGTGAATATCAAAATGTCCCAAAACAACAATAGGCCGACTACTTGTCACACAGTGTTTCCTAAGCACTATAATCCACCGCCAGGAAAGTCAGAAATAACATATTTAAAACAACACAAATAGGTGACTGGTTTTGGCATATAAATAATACAATCACGCACATTTTTGTAGGCTACCTTATTAATAATGCAATAATAATATGAATAATAACAACAACAATAATAGTAACCATAATCATAATAATAATAGATTCAGACAAGACTGCACAACCACATATTACCAACCACTGTTACTTCGAATATTTCATGGGCCGACCTTTGCTATTATAGCCCTATATAGGCTTTCACGTTTAAATATTTATCTGGTTTGTCTTTTATTTTGTTATTGTTCTTAATATTATTGTTTAATGTCCTTTGTGGAGCACTTTCGGCTGCAATGAGTTGTGTGAAAGTTTAATAGTATTATTATTGTAGCTCTCCTTTTGTTACACGTAGCCTACTGGAAGCAGGCGTAGCCTAGGCTACACGCAGGAATTCAGTTGGTTGCGCCTGATATGTTGCGAACATCAGCGATGCGCTTTCCTATTAGCCAAATCAACCTACAAATCAACCTAACGCACTACCTTTTGGTCATATACTGTGTACCAGGGGCGATTGTAGGATTTGACCTTTGGGGGGGGCTCAGCCCCCAATGAGAATGTGAGATGTACACATGCAAAGCACAAGCCTACATTTTACATTAATTTACTGTTACATTCCCCAAAACAAAAACACCACAATGGTGGTCGCTCTCAAAATGTAAATACCACTCTCTATCTGTGGTATTTTAAAAGATAGATATTCAGTAAAAATTTTTTTTTGAAAATAATGACTAAACATTTTCAGGGGGGCTGAGATGAAAGACAGGGGGGCTAAAGCCCCCCTAAATAGGGTCTAAAATCGACACTGCTGTGTACCTTTTGGAAAACATGGTGAATTTGTCAAGATTTATCAAATTAAGCTTATTAGTTAGCGTTTCCACCTTTATCTCTTTTGTTTAGCCTCCTCCGTGGGTTGTTTGCCACTGAACTAAATTAACCATGTGGCGTTTGCGTTTGATTGATTGGCGCGAACAGCAGCCTATATTCTTATTAGGTAGCCTGTTGTTAGTTATTATCTATGATTACCTTGATTATTAAGGAGGCAAAATATACAATTAATATTACACATTCATATTATTATTATTATTAGTGCATTTAATTAAACAAGAACAGAAAAAAATAGAAATTAAATTCTGTAGCTTGGCCTCAACAATGTCCAGGGTCTACACCGTAGGCTACAGATAGTTAATGCTATTGGAAATCACATGCATTGCCCAAGAAATGCTAACATTTTAAATATTCCGTCAGCATCAAGAGAAGTTTCACTTTTACGGCATTGGCCTTAACTTGTTCTCTTCCCACTTGGACTGGAGGACATTTGAGGGCGTGGGTCGACTTCCATTTTCAACACGGCAATGAACACGGTTGTCGATTGTATAAGATTTGACTTTTATATAGGCCTACTATTTATTCATTTTGTGCTCGCTCTTTTTCAGGCGTCGGGTCCCATAGCTACTAAAGTCAACCTCGTCAAATCAACCGCGTCAACAAAGCTGCACGCCAAAGTTCACACAAACGCGAACTCTCTGGACGGAAGGTTACTTTAACATGTTTACAGTAGCACTTTCAAGTTGTGTTGATTTCGACTTTAACATTGCGCTAATGCATCCTCGCCTCGTCCAACACATATCCGTCACATTCTACAGCGAACCGTTTGAGCACATTCCCGAATTAAAGGTCCACTTAGGCGTAGCTACTATTCGTGTTTGAGGGGTAATGTTACAGATGGCTGTTTTTCCTGTGATCAGGGTAAATGGTCGGTAGGTAGGCAGGTATTAAAATTACCGGACTGCAAGCAGGGGGAGTGTCGCCGGTGGCGCTTTGATCCCCTTTGACAGCGGAGTTGAACTTGGAAGCCGCCTGCCTCGTTATCGGGCCCGGCGGACGCGAGGGAGAGACACTGAGTGAAAACATGCGCCCGGAGCGGCGTACCTGGAACACATCAGCTGAAAATACAGCAATTAATGTCTGGCCCTCGAGGGAAGCGAGAGCGCGGCTTCATAATAATGACAAATGCAAAAAAAGAGAGATACAAATCATTTCATAGTTAATAATTATAACAACTCACGTGTCCGGTGCATGTCTTTGGATATACAGTGGCGACTTTAGACCCTATTTAGGGGGGCTTGTCTTTCATCTCAGCCCCCCTGAAAATGTTGGGGAGTGTAACAGTGAATTAATTAAACATTTAGGTTTGTGCTTTGCATGTGTACATCTCACACTCTCATTGGGGGCTGAGCCCCCCTAAAGGTCACATCCTAGAATCGCCCCTGTTGGATAGCCACATGTGTTGAAGTATGGCCTATAATAATAACGTTTTCTTAATGCAGTAATTTAAAATGTTGTGTGGTCGGACGCAACGAGGAGGCTGGTGCGTTTCGACAGTTCATAACCTTGCAATCCTTTTGTTAGGTTGCTTTCCCCCCCCTCTCGCCATTATACAATTCTAACCTTTTCCTTCCCAGTGTTACAGACATGGTATGCAGCTGCCAACAATGATGTCTATCGCTGTATTACTGCACTGATCTCTTGCGCGAACTATGATTGTTCCAACCATGTATTAATGCACACCTTGTAAGTCGCTCTGGATAAGAGCGTCTGTTAAATGCTTAACATGTAAAATGTATTATATTCCGACTGGAGGCCCGAGTCCACAGTCTCCGCTCCTAATGGGCACACTGGACGGGTGTTTTTAATGAGGTGGAGTGGAGTCGGCACACGCACGGTGCGGCGGCACGTGTCACGAAACCTGTCACGGGGGCAGAGGGAGACGGCGGGGGTGGGGTGGGGGTGGGGGGCAGAGGGAGACGGCGGGGGGGCGGGGGGGGGGGGGGGGGAGAGGCGTCTCTGAAAAATGTCTGAACTTCGCTGTCAGTGAAACGGCGAACTCAGCGTCTGGCGGCCGCGTTTGATTTACAGGCACCGTGGGCACGAGCGGACCACGGTCCCAGCCGGACTCGCCACGCATGCGCAACCTCGCATTCTCGTCGCGTGGTCATTTTTTACTCTGCTGTTTTGGGGAACTAATTTAAAACCGTCTTTACCTTTTTTTACACAGAGATTACAGATTACGTTTCCATCGTAGGCTATACGCGTAAAATCTTTGTTAAATGACTGACGGACAAGTAGGGTCCTAGCGTCTCTAAATGGCATATATCAGTTTAAATGTAAAAAAATTGCCACAGATACACTGTATGTAAAGTGTTAAGACAGCTGTGTCACGCGGGCTGTACTGTGTAAGCCTACCGCGGGTAATGGTAAAACCATCGCGCTAAACGGATTTGGTAATGCAGTTGGTTTATCAAAACACATCCAATCGATGCAGGTTTTTTTAAACACATCCACTCCGCAGCTTCGGTTCATTAGGTTACGGAATGATTTGGGCCTTATAAGAACCGCGGACCCAAGCCCTATCTTATGTTCAACAGTTCGCCCAGAATTCCACAAACTGCTCGTCTTCCACAGAAAACGTTTTTCCCCCCCGCTCTTCTGAAGGGTATTATTGTTTTTATCTCATCCACTTAATCTCGGATTTAATCAGCGGGTCTGTTTAGTTGGAGAGAAAGCTGCTGTCTCTCCGGACCCTTTCTGGAATTCAGGACTGGGGGTGTGGAAAGTGTTTGTGACGGCCCAGGTCCACTCTTATATTAAAGCCATGTGTGAGTTCATACACAACGCGGGCCAGTCCGGGAGACTGGCAGCTAATGCGATCCAGCGGAGAGAGAGGAGAGGAGAGGAGAAAAGAGGGGAACAAAATATGCGCCGCGAGCGTTTCGTCCGCTCGGAAACATTGGGGGAATGAAAAGCGGCGTTGAAAGGCTTTCGTTTCTGGTACTATTTTTTTCTTCTTCTTCTTCTTCGTGTTCATAGAAGTACCCCCCCCCCCCCCCCATCTTATACATTACATTTACCCCCGCGTCAGGAGAAAGCCGGCCCTGAGGACAGCTGTCCTTGTGAGGGACGTCCAGCCATTCGTTCCAGATGAGCCCCGTTTCAGGAAACCTCACCGCACACTTTTTGGCTTCTTCCTGTGTTAGTACCTGTGTGCAGCTGGTCTGCATTCAGCACGAACGCCATTGCGCTTCTGCCCAGGCCCTTGAGTAGTATACAGGCTAACGAAAGCAAAGCGTTTCTTTTCATTTCACACTTGAGTTAATTCCTTTCTCGAAGTTTTAAGGCACAACCACTTTGCGGTTTGACTGAGTGGAGATAGAGAGCTCTGCCCTTAATTATGGTAATGGTAATCATGTTTAAATATATACCAGGGGAACCCAATAGAGTGACCAATATGAAACTTCAAGAAATACACGAAGAACGGCAGCATAGTTCATTCAACATTTTATGTTTCAGATTTATCTAAATTTTGTGTTTTCATAAAAAACCCAAAGTAATTTTTGGAAAATGTAAATATACATATTGGATTTACTGTTCTGTATATCAGTAAAATGGCTCTAGAGATTATATATATTATAGCAATGGAGATACCCTGAATGAATTGACACCCACCATGTGATCTGGGCCTGTGGCAGGGCGGGATCTTAACGTCCATGGGCCCTAGGCCCCGCCTCCGTTTTGGGCCCCCCAACCCCCCTCCGACATGGCATTCTGGGAGATGGAGTTCTTAGATTTAATATAATATAATATATGCCATTTAGCAGACGCTTTTATCCAAAGCGACTTACAGTAGTGAATGCATACATTTTCCAGTATATGTGGCCCCAGTGGGGCTGGGGCCCCAGTATATTTAACGCCAGATTGGAGATCTGATTTAATTTGCGTTATTTATTTTTACTACTACTACTAATAATAATAAGGATCCTGTGTGATGGACATATATTTATTAGGCGTGTAAGTGTAACATGAATTATGTTTAAAAAAAATACAATAAAAAAATAATATTAATATTAATATTTTCCCGATAATTCCAGGCCCCATGCGACGTTTGGGCCCTAGGCCCAGACCTGTTGGTTCAGGGAGTGTCATGTGTCAGGCAACGTGCTTCTTGTTGGTTTATGTATTTGTCAAATAACGAATCGCTTGTGTCCTTGGTCTAATCAATGTCAACAAATACCACGCTTTAATACGCTCTTACGTACACTGTGGGCGCTATCGTGAGTACACATTTCCAATCTCTTAGTCTGTTTAGGTTATGGTTTTTTATACATTTTATTTTATACATACTTGAGGTATACGCTTATAAACTAGCATAATGTACAGAGGCATCTGCGTGCGATCCCAGTTTTATTCCCTCTAAACTCCACCACACGCATCTCTCACCAGAAGCCGGTAAGCGACGTTAAACCCAGCGACCGACTAAAGGCCAATTGATGCTTTTATATACGCGACAAGTGTCAGGCGACATTTCCAGTTTTGAGCGTTCATACTTTACGTGACTCGGCGACGGCGTTGCGTCATCTCTATGGTAACCAGCTGAGCAAACTGACATTTATTTACGTCGACAAAAAGGGCTAACGTTAGCGAGCTTTATTTGGCCGTGATACCAGGCAGCTAATTCGCTATATATAGATAGTTTTGCTTAGCTAACGTTGACATCGATATCTTACCTGTCTCGCAACTGTTTCCACTTACATCTGCATTGCAGCTCGTCTCTGTTGAGATTCCTTGAAGTCTCCCCCCATGAATTGGCCGTCTGTATGGCGTCTTTATAATAACTTCTTGAGGAGTTATACATTTGAGGATACCTCCTCACCTGCTCCGCTGACAATTATTCAAAACCGTCCAGTGCAATAAGATTAAAACAACAAAACAAAGTCAGATGGTAGTAGTATTCTGTATCTCCATGGCAATGGAGTTTACCTCGTCATTCCAACCAATCAGATTGTGCGACATTTTTATGACTGCAGCTGTGTTCGAAACCGTTCACTCGTTCACTCGTTCCCTATTCCCTATATAGTGTTCCCTATGTAGTGTTCCATGTAGTGAACGATTAAACTGTTTTCGGACACTACACTGAACGTCATTTGCGTCTAAAAAAATGTGCCGGATATTCAGGTGACGCAAGCGGATGCGCCCAGTATCACGTAAACAAACCGAGCACTCATGGCAGCAGGTTGAAATGTACTCAGGTAGTATCGGGTTTGCATGTTCAGCTTTGAATGTTAAATCCCAAATAAATTGTTGAAATTCTAATGATGTGAAAGTGTGGTTTTGTCAACTGTGGTGCTGTCTGCTAGCCACTGCTTTAGCCACCAATAGCTACCGTTATGGAAGTCGTGAGCTAACTAAGACACGATCGCATTGCATTGTGGTATACGGGAGAAATTGTCGGGTACATTCGCTGTTCACTAGAAATCGCTGTGAATTGTGGGTATTTTATAGTGCACTATATAGTGAACGAAATTAACAGTTGAGAATTCGAACAACACTATAAAATGGTGAACACACTATATAGTGCACTATATAGGGAATAGGGAGCGGTTTCGAACACAGCCTGCGTCTGCGACCTTACATTTTTCTGGAGGTCGCGCGACACCCTCCGCGATGCTCCTCTGCCACACGTTTCTGTCCTTTTGACATCACCTTTGTCCTGCGACACATGTCGCGTAAAGCATAAATTGGTCTTAATCTTCAGCCAGGTCTGCTTCTAACGTGGCTGCTACATTCTTCAAAGAGGCACAAATTCAAGGACCGGCGAGCGTTCGATCTGACCGTTCACACGCTGCGGATAAACGGTTCAAACGTAGCTCAGCGGTCAAACTCACCCGAGGAAAAGGCACGTGAGATATAACAGAGTGCTCCACACATTGGAAGGCCTCCAGCTTTGGCGAGGCATTGGTTCGGTTCGGCACGTTCGGCATTCACTACAGGATAAACGGCCAGAGTGTGATTAGTTCCCTTGCCTGGGGACTCGAGTCTTTAGCTTTAGTTGCGTCGGGATCTTTGGTTCGAAACTCGCTACAGGCAGAGGCAGACCTACCCACTGTCGTTACACACACACTAAGCCCCGGTTACTCAACCCACTGCTGTGGGAGGAATCACTGTTATTTATGTAGGCTACAGGGTGCTGGGTACTCACAGGAATGGTGATTTACATCTAGAGCCAGATGTGAGGGGGGAGGGCTGACCCACCCCAGTGGTTATTGGGGGGGGCAGGCCTGTGTGTCAGGGGGTGGGGGTGGGGGTAGGCAGGCCTGTGGGGGAGTGGTGGGCAGGGCTGTCTTTGTGGGGAGGGACAACCGGTGCAACCGTCCTAAGCCCCGCCCTTCATGGGGCCCTGCGGTGAGAGGGGGGAAAATTTAATTTAAATAATAATAATAATCAGTTCTTAAATGACGGGTTGGCTGTTATAAACACTGGTTGCTAAGGAGTTGCTAAGTCTATGATGTCATCGTGTTAACAGCTAGGCCCCCGTAGGTTGACTCGCCCCCAGGCCCCGCCCACCCCACCCCACCCCACCCCACCCCACCCCACCCCACCCCACCCCTTGAACTTACACAGTTCACATTTCTTTACATACAATCCAGTTATACAGCTGGATATTTTACTGAAGCAATTCAGGTTAAGTACCTTTAGCTCAAGGGTACAACGGCAGTGTCCCCACCTGGGAATCGAACCTACAACCTCTGAGTTACAAGCCCAGCTCCCTAACATTTACACTACACTGCCAGCCCTAAGAACTACAGCTTGGAGTTGGAGTTGGGTTCTGACTGCCGCTGAGTTTCTAACCGAGGATCCCAACGCCACAAGAGTCACAATTAGCCCGCTGAGCTAAAGACCCCGAGTCCCCAGCCAAGGGAACTAATCGCACTCTTATCGACGTCACTTTCTGCAGCGGACGCTCACGCGCTCAACTCACGTCTTCCGAGCTCCGCTACACCACCAACACGAAAACTCCCGTCTGTGCGAACTAAACGTGTAGACAGCGGTATGAAAAGAAGCAGTGGTTGACATCGGGCGTTTCGGAAAGAGAGCTCGTGTTTGTCTGCGCTCTCCTGAACTGACAGCAGGGGGTGGCAGCGAGAGCAATGGGACTGGGCGTTCCAAATCGGGAGGAAAAGCATAATAATATTTTTCGAAAAAAAGAAAGGCCATCAAAACAAAACAACTCACGTCAAAGTGACAGTTTGTTTTCCTCGGCTAATGTCTTTCACACTGTGTCAGCGTGCAGGCTAGCTGCGTGACAAATTGGCCTCTCTGTGCAGTATTTCCGCCGACTCACTCACTCACAGAGTGGTTTCTGGGACCTCTGTGGTGTGCAGCGAGCTGGTCTGTCTCTTCTGGCGGAGCTGGAGCTCAATAGGCTGGCAGTGTGGTAGAGTGGTTAGAGGAACTGGGCTTGTAACTCAAGAGGTTGCTGGTTCAATCCCCAGGTGGGGGCACTGCCGTTGTACCCTTGAGCTAAAGGTACTTAACCTGAATTGCTTCAGTAAAAATATCCAGGTGTATAAATGGATTGTATGTAAAGAAAATGTAAACTGTGTAAGTTGCTCTGGATAAGAGCGTCTGCTAAATGCCTCAAATGTAAAATGTAAAAAATGCAATCAGGGTGCGGGAAAACTCAACCCCCCCCAAATCTGCGAGACCTCAAACCCCGTCAGTGAACAGTGACGTCCCGTTGCCTTGCCAATAAGAGAACATCAGCCACAAAGTCCACTGTAGTCCCGTAGCTCAGTTGGTATAGCATGGCACTGGCTATATGGCTATATATATATATATATATATATATATATATATATATATATATATATATATATACATACATACATTAAATTATATACATACATACATGAAATTCATTCATGAATTCCCTCCCTCCTGGCCTCTCCACTGTGTATCTGATGTGTGGTGAGTTTGTACTGGTGCACTATGGCTGCCGTCGCGTTCACCCAGGTGGGTGTTGCACATTGGTGCTGGTTGAGGTGAGTCGCCCCCCCCTATCATTGTAAAGCGCTTTGAGTTCCCTGGGAAAAAAAGCGCTGTATAAATCCAATTATTTATTCATTCATTCATTCATTCATCACAAACACACACCTCTGTGTATTGTGCAGTGAAGCAGCATGCACGTTCCCCCATCATCACGCCACTCTGTGCACATCTTCAGCGCTTGTGTCCTGGGGGAGCTTCCCTGCACTGGCACCATACAGCGCGGTCATCCGAGCAAGGTGATTGGTCCTGCACTGGCCATCAAGCGAGGTGATTGGTCCTGCACTGGCCATCAAGCGAAGTGATTGGCCCTGCACTGGCCATCAAGCGAGGTGATTGGCCCTGCACACTGGCCATCGAGCGAGGTGATTGGTCCTGCACTGCTGCGTGTCAGAGGTTAAACCCCGGGGGATGTGAATGCAAGACAAACGCACACCGCTCAACTTTGGTAATAGTTTATATGTAATAGTTTATAGGCAAATTCAAACATTCTGTCACAAGTGTAGAACGATACAATAAACCTTTGATGAGCTGCAGGGCTGGTTTGTTTTCGCAGTACTGTGGTTGGGTTCTAAACAAAAAAAACACAGCTCATTAAACAGTTACACATCAGGTTATGGTTAAATATGTGTGTCTATGAAAGGGTGTAGTCGTACGTGTGCACGCTAATGCACAGTGAGCTGGATCTCAAATTCAAGTCATGCAGGACCAAAAAACGGTATGTACTGAACCAGATTAGCTCAGTTAGCCAGTTTAGTGAAGACATGCGACATAATTTCAGACCTCCACGTTCCACCAGCACGCAGTGAAGGGCCACACTTTGAATAAACCCATGCAAAGCTTATTTTTTTTATTTTAATTTTGTTTACATTTTTGAAATATGTCTAATTCAGCAATAATATTCAATTCCATTGAATCATAGAATGAAGAGAGAAGCAGCCGCCGTGTACCCAGAATGCCCTGTCCTTCCGGAGCCTTCTGTGCCAGGGTTCCGTATGTGACTGTGACATCATTGTGACATCATTGTGACATCACTGCGCTCGACTCCGCCCCCCCACCTTTCCCACTGGGCACTCTTTTTCGAAGCCACTGTGATTGGACGCCGATCACGTTAAAGTGAAATGTTTTTGTGAAAATAGGCATTAAAAAAAAGCTAATGGAAATTCACTCTTCGTTTTTGGGTGCGCAATTAAGCAAAGGGAAAGCAAACGGCGGTTTTATAACCGTTTTATCGATTTTCTGTTGAGAAAAGGCTTAAAGGCTCGTGGATCTAAGCTGTTTGCCCACAAGATGGGACCAACACAGGAGTGCACATTTCACAAAAAGCTGGACTTCAAGGTGGACTATTTTTCCCAAATATGACATTATGATTGTGTTTTGTTAGATGGCTGTGCAAAGAGCACTATCTTACCCTCATTACCAAGCTAATGTTTATGTAATTTTGTGATGACAGAACTCTGTTGGTGATGCGATTGTTAGCCAGCAGGCTAGCTCCTGCGTGATCCCTAGTTAACCAATATGAGATAATCAGGCAGCCCTGGAGGTACACGGCTTTGGAGGTCTAGTCTGTACACACTATAGATCCACATCTAGACCCACACTTTTTTTTTCTCACAAAATTAAGTTTGTTTTTTCATACCACCAAGTATTGAGAGATCAAAGAATGTATTATCAGCCATCTTTGGTATAAAAAAACACGACACCCAATGACAATAATGCGGTTAAAAATCACAAATTCATACATTACTTTAAATAGAACCACTTTCTTATTGTTCCGTTTTGAACACGTTTGCAATGGGAATGTCCTCGCAGGAATCATCCAAGTTTGATGACAAAAAGGTCCGTGCTAGTTGTCCAGAAATCAGAGGTTCATGTGTCTTAATAAATCTGGTGTGGACGGGCCAGGTGGGACACCTACAGCATGCCCCGCCCCATCGAGGGGTCACCAAGGTGACCCAGGCCAGTGCCCAGGTGACTCCACAGATCCAGGTGTCACTGTGACAGAAGCTCATTCCTATGGAGAAATGGTACTCCGCTGGTGAAAACAGGTTTGGTCTGGAATGGCCG
This sequence comes from Aldrovandia affinis, assembly GCA_029706075.1. NCBI lineage: Eukaryota > Metazoa > Chordata > Actinopteri > Notacanthiformes > Halosauridae > Aldrovandia > Aldrovandia affinis. Next base: position 97,172 of record JAINUG010000499.1, read on the forward strand.
ATGGTGGGAGAGAGTCATGTTTGAGGGAGAGAGAGAGAGAGAGAGGCAGAGATGTGTGCAAAAGAAACTGTGGGACCTCCATACCTGCTATCTCTCTCTCTCCGTCCTCCCTCTTTCCCTCCTCCACGTTCCCTCCCTCTCTCGGGGGGGAGGTCATTCGAGTTGCAGAGGGAGAGGTGTGTGTGTGTGTGTGTGTGTGTGTGTGTGTGTGTGTGTGTGTGTGTGTGTGTGTGTGAATGTGTGCGTGTATGTGTCTGTGGGCATGATGTGTGCGTGTGAGTGTGTATGTGCGCATGAGTGTATGTGTGTGTGTGCGAGTGGTGTGTGTTGATTGGCTCAGTCAGCGTGTGAGTGTGTATGTGTGAGTGCGTGAGTGTGTGAGTGTGCGTGAGTGTGTGTGTGTGTGTGTGTGTGTGTGTGTGTGTGTGTGTGTGGTGTGTGTGTGGCGTGTGTGTGTGTGCGAGTGGTGCATGCTGAGTGTTTGTGTGGGCGTGCGTGTAAGTGTATATATGTGTGTGGGCATGTGTGTAAGTGTGTGTATGTGTGTGGGCGTGCGTGCGTGCATGTGTGTGTGTGTGTGTGTGTGTGTGTGGGCGTGTGTAAGTATGCGTGTATGTGTGTGCTGATTGGCTCAGTCAGTAAGGGCGCGTGGGGGTCAGAGGTCACGCTGCGGTCATGTGGGCCAGGAGAGCAGGCTGCCCGGGTCCTTGGCCTTCATGCGCAGAGCCACCAGGCTGCTGGGCTTGTACTCGGACTCGGGTTCGAAGGGCCGGGGCCCCAGGGCCCCCGGGAAGCTGTGCAGGGAGTACAGGCCGTTGATCCCGGGGTGGGGGCCGTGGTGGTGGGCGTGGCCGGGGGGGGGCGACATGCCCACGAAGCCCGGGAGGTTGCCATGGGAATGGGAGTAGGGGCTCATGCAGGAGGGGGCACCCCATCAGCGCCCAGGACGCACCCCTGGCCCCCCGCCCCCCGCGCTGCTGCCCCCCCACAGGCTGTTCTGGAGCTGAGAGAGGAGAGAGAGAGGGGGTCACTATACCAGATCAAGAACCAGGGCCCTATGTACAAAGATTCAGAGCAGGAGTGCTGATCTAGGATCAGGTTTCCCCTGTCCATATCTTAACCATATCCATTATGAGCTAAAAGGATAAACTGATCCTAGATCAGCACTCCTGCTCTTAGAGTCTTTGTACATACAGGCCCAGTTCTGGACTGGCCCATATTGTGCATTCAGGTGAAAGTGGGCTATGTGCATGGTCATGTTTTTAATCAGCATGTTTTCTAAACCCTTTGATTCAGTTTTTACCCAAGTGGGCGTTTCGGTGAAAGAAAGCTTCAACGGGAGCTCTCAACATGTGAGTCTCCAGGGGTGAGGGGGGAGAGAGGGTGAGGGGGGGAGGGGCATAGGCGGAGGGAAAACCAACTGTAGGGTAAAGCTATGAAGTCTAGGCTCATGTGCAGTCTCTGCATTCATTCTCACAAAAAGTGAGTTGAATATCTACATAATGTCACTCACACTCATGTTTGCACTTGAATTATTCAATTTGATGCCAGATGTAATATAAGACTTGCTTATTAATTCTCACATAATTTATAGCACTTTTTACTGACATTAACAGAGAGTGTGTGTCCAGAATGAGGGGGAATGATGGGGGGTTCAGGGGTCAGGGTAACATGGCTAGGGTATGAAGCCGGGGTACTGACAGGATGGGGGGGTTGGGGTATGGGGGTATGAGGGGGTATGAGGGGGGTATGGGGGGTACCTGAGGGTAGGATTCGGAGCGGGGCAGGAGCGAGATGTCGTACGTGGCGGCAATGTGGTTGCGCACTTCCTGGATCTTCCCGTAGCGTTCCCTCTTCCGCCACTTCGCCCGGCGGTTCTGGAACCACACCTGTGGAGAGGCGAGCGAGAGGGAGGGATCAGAGCACACCTGGGCACCGCACTGACACAGCGCCGTTTGGTAAACTTACAAAATATATATATCGTCTCAAACAATAAGGATCTTGCATTTACATTTTACATTTATGCCATTTAGCAGACACTCTTATCCAGAGCGACTTACAAAGATGTGCATTTACACATGGTATGATCAATCATAGTTCACGCAAGAACATAAAGGCTGTTTCCATGTTTCACATAGACGTCAGGGTGTGGATATAGGCGTGGCGGGCGGATGTGGTGGGGACAGGGTGTGGGCAGGGCGTGGGGGCGGGGCGTGGGCGGGGCGTGGCATGGGGACATGGTGGGGCGGGACGTGGGCAGGGCGTGGGCCCGGTGTGGGCGGGGCGGGGCAGGGCGTGGGGCGGGGCGGGCATGAGGGGTGTGGTCAGTGGGGGCGGGGGGGGGCAGGGCGTCAGGGTGTGGGCGGGGCGTGGGGGCGGGGTGGGGCAGGGCGTGGGGGCGGGGCGGGGCATGGGCCCGGTGTGGGTGTACCTGCATGCGCGCCTCAGTGGCATGGGGACGTGGTGGGGGCGGGGCGTGGCGGGGCGGGGCGTGGGGGCAGGGCAGGGCCTGTGGGCGTGGGTGGGCGGGCATGGGGCGGTGGGGGTGGGGGGTGTGGGCGTACCTGCACGCGCGCCTCAGTGAGCTCGGTGCGTAGCGCCAGCTGCTCGCGGGCGTACACGTCGGGGTAGTGCGTCTTCTGGAACACCTTCTCCAGCTCCTCCAGCTGGAAGGTGCTGAAGGTCGTGCGGTTGCGCCGCTTCTTGTTCTTCCCCGACAGGTCGATGGAGTCCAGCTCTGGGGGGGGCTCCTTCAGCTTCCCGCAGCACTCGGCCCCCAGCGGGGGGAACCCCAGCGGTTTGGGCGGGGCCTTGTCCCCAGCTGGAGCGGACACACAGACAGGGAGACGGGGTGACGGACGGACAGGCCTGGAGAACATCTCTCCTCCCCCAACGCGGTGGGCGGCTCGCCAGATATCCACAACCTCCTGCCTCGTACTCATCCTGGCACTGGAGCGGGGTTCTTCTCTTTTTAAAGAATTTGTTTATGATTTTATCCCATTTTCTCCAAATTTAGGAGACAATTATTACATTACATTACATTACAGGCATTTCAATCCCCCTACAGTTTCACATTTCTTTACAATCCATTTATACAGCTGGAGTTAACTGAAGCAATTCAGGTTAAGTCCTAGCTGACGGCAGTGACAAACCTGCAACCTTAATGTTACAAGCCCAGCTCCCTAACCATTATACCACACTGCCTGCCAATCTAGAAAGCGTCAATTTTCATGTCAATCCCCCCATCAGAAACAACAGATAAGATTTCATCTAGAAAAGTGGAAACAACAGATAAGATTTCATCAGGGCACCTCGGGGTGAGCTGGATATTTAGAACACACAAGCGCACCTGTGCTGTACATAATGTTAATATAATAATACTAGAATGCTACTAATGTCCAGGTAAACTCTCTCACATAGACACCTCTTCCCAATGTCCAAACAGGAAGGGCTCAGTTAGGGTCCATCACGTTGGGCCACACAGTTAGCCCAGTGGCCTGTCACTCACTAACACTCTCACACACTCACACACACACACACACACACACACACACACACACACACACACACACACACACACAAACAGTGAGGATAGCAAACCCCTAAACGCATGTGTGTGTCTATATACTGTCTATATACCCACATGCTGTCTATATAGTCAGTATGTGGGTATATAGAAAGCCCACATATAAGTGTTTTGTGCAAACATGACCAAACTCTAGCCCCTTCTTCCTGACATCATAATAACTGTTATTTAATGACTAGTGCTTAACCCTTTTAGGAGTCCTGTCGCACTTTGATGATGTCTGTTCTAGAACACGTCGTAACATTCTGGGTCGATTCTAATTGATGACATCATAAAGGGCAGCTAATTGCATTCTAGTTAAATCTAATTGATGACATCACAAAGAGCTGTAACATTCCAGAATGGAACACTGTGAAATAGAGCTAGTTGTCTCACATCAAAGGGATAATGAAGTGAATCATCGGAAATGACAGATGGCAAGCACAATTGTTTTTAAAGTAACATAGACTGGAATTCTAATGCAAAAATGAATTTCTTCACAAATTTGTTCACATTGCATTATAATATTTATTTTATTTGTTTTTCTTTGCACAGTGAGTTGTCAATGCCTGGAACAGCTTGCCAGGTCGGGTAGTAGAGGCAGAAACACTTGGGCTATTCAATTCCAGGCTAGATGCAGTTCTGGATACTTTAGATCAGGACATGAGCCTAGATGGGCTAGATGGGCCGTTCTCATCATGATGTATTCTTCTGTTCTTAATATTACAATCGCATTTAATGCACGTACATTTCGGGCAGGGCCCTGGGATGGCTTGCTATTGATGAATTCATAGTCATCTTAAAAATCGCAGTGACTGTTCGATCAAACAAAGCAGAACAATCGGAGGCGGCATTTGGCATGGTGGCTGCCAGCAGTGTCGAAAACACACCGATTGACTGTGGGGAATTGAAGTAAATAGAGTCAATGGGGAAAAAAAGAAATAAATTTCTGTGATGTATTAAAAAACAGATCGCCTGCTGGATTGGATGGAACTACAGGTATAGAACTACAGGTGAAGATCACCATATTAGACTATGATCTTCAGTGGCACTGCCCCTTTAAATGATTTCCACAGTCAGAGCAGCACGATGCTACAGCAAAAACACATTCCTGCAATGAGATCAATCACACCACACAACCTTCTTAAAATACACAGGCCCTTCAGCCCAGCAATTCAGCTGGACCAATCACCTTCACCAATCACCTGCACCAATCACCTTCACCAATCACCTGTGGTTCTGTGTGGCTCAGTAGGTAGAGCGTGGTTCTGTGTGGCTCAGTAGGTAGAGCGTGGTTCTGTGTGGCTCAGTAGGTAGAGCGTGGTTCTGTGTGTCTCAGTAGGTAGAGCGTGGTTCTGTGTGTCTCAGTAGGTAGAGTGTGGTTCTGTGTGTCTCAGTAGGTAGAGTGTGGTTCTGTGTGGTTCTGGTTCTGTGGGCTCAGTAGGTAGAGCGTGGTTCTGTGTGTCTCAGTAGGTAGAGTGTGGTTCTGTGTGTCTCAGTGGGTAGAGCGTGGTTCTGTGTGTCTCAGTAGGTAGAGTGTGGTTCTGTGTGGCTCAGTAGGTAGAGCGTGGTTCTGTGTGGCTCAGTAGGTAGAGCATGGCATTGGTAGCGCTTAGGTTGTGGGTTTAATTCCCACTGGGACCACATATACTGAAAAATGTATTCATTTCTGTAAGTCACTTTGGATAAAAGCTTCTGCTAGATGGCGTATATTATATATTATTATATTATTATCACCTGCACCATAACCCTGCAGGCATGTAAATCCTCCAGGGCCAGGACTGGGTTGAAATAACAGTAGTTACCATTATAGCATTCAACATTATAAGTATCTGAGATTGCCTCAGTCCTAGCTGCAGAAATACCTCATGATGAATGTCCAGTCACATTACATTCATATAATATATAGTCATATGCCATTTAGCATATTAATATATCCATTTAGCAGACTTACAGTAGTGAATACATACATTTCTCAGTATATGTGGTCCTAGAGGGGACTGAACCCACAACGTAAACGTTGCCAACGCCATGCTCTACCTACTGAGCCACACAGAACCACATTACAGGCATTTAACAGACACTCTTATCCAGAGCGACTTACACAGTTTACATTTCTTTACATACAATCCATTTACACATCTGGATATTAACTGAAGCAATCCAGGTTAAGCACCTTTAGCTCAAGGGTACAACGGCAGTGCCCCACCTGGGGATTTAACCTGCAACCTTAACGTTACAAACCCAGTTCCCTAACCCCTCTACCACACTGTAAAGGTAGGGCAGGCGGCTCACGGCCACACACCTGGCTGCACCACATGGTTCTGGTGCCGGGACCGGGCCAGGAAGCGTCCGAGCGCTCGGCTGACCGCCACAAACGTAAACAGGATGTGGCCGGGCAGGGCCCGCTCCACTCGGGAGATCTGGCGCAGGAAGTGGGGTTCAAAAGGAAGCAAACTTTCCCATGTCGTCCCAGAGCTCCGGACCTGGAAGTGAGAGCGAGCGGGGCGATCTGCCGGGGAGATATCTGCTCCGGGTCGCCGTGCCGACCCCCGGTTCACCTGCTGGCGGCTCACGGTATCGCTGGGGGAGGAAGAGCCGCAGGCTATTATGATTCAGCCCTGTTTCTCGCTCGCTGCGATGGCCCTTGGGAAACTGCGTCAATCCCTCACGGTCCTCGACTTCAGCAGCTGAAACTTCAGCTCAGAGCACAGCATTCTGGGACATTTCATATGCCTTACACACTGTTACTGCGCAAAGTGTGTCTGTCAGGAGAAGGCTATGTAAGCTTCAGTTAATGTTAGAGTTGGACCAGTACCTGAATTTTGGGCCCGATGCAGAAACTGATTTTGACTTGACGTGTCCTGGTCCACCGATTGCCAATATATTTATTTATGACCAGTATTTTTACATATTATTTTAAAAACGTATCCTATAAAAACCTATATTTACATATTTATTTCTACATTATCTAAAAACCCTTTACATTTTTACAAATTAATTTCAAAATACATGGTCAAATAAAGAAACATAGGGGCTGGCGGATGGCCCAGCGGTCTAGTGCACCGCGCTTTGGAGCGGTGTGCGCTGCCCATCAGAGACGCGGATTGAAACCCGCGTTTCTACCAGACCGGCCCTGGTCGTCAGCCCGATCGGAGGCGGCATTTGGCTGTCCGCCTCCGGGGGAGGGGGGAAGGAGAGCCGGCACGAGTCCGCCGAGGAGAAGGTTAACGGAAGATCTCCGTCTCGAAAGAAGGCGGGGAAATAGGTCCAGGAATACGAATCTCGTTCCCGGAGGACGGGCGGCGGACTGGTGAGGGTGGGGAATTGAAAATAAAATAGAGGGTATAATTGGCTACTAAATTGGGAGAAAAACGGGGAAAAAATCAGAAATAAAATTTAAAATAAATAAATAAATAAAGAAACATAATTTTTATTTTCTCCTTCTGTTTTTTTCCACATTTTTCTCCCAATTTAGTACCCAATTATCCCCCTCCCTCATATTGAGAGCTTGCTGCTGTAGCCCTGAAACTGGCAGTGACATGCGGTGGAGCACCGCCTCCTCCGAGTCGGAACCCACCAGGCCGTCACCGTAACTCCGGTATGCGCACAGGGCCACTCCTATACGCAGCGATCTTGCAAGCGAAGCTGTTGTAGAGCTCAGTTAGAATGTATCCCAGCATGCAACACTGTGCCCCAAAGACCAGAGCTGGGAAACGGGGGGTTAATGCATCACTGGCAGCACAATAACCTATGACCTTTGACCTTTCTTCAACACATACCCTCAACCGGGTTTAAAAAAAAAATATATATACACATTTCTTTCCGATTTTTTCCCGTTTTTCTCCCAATTTGGTAGCAAATTATACCCTCTATTTATTTCAGATTTTGCCCTCCCCATAAACTCACCACCCGTCTCTACAAGGCAAGCTATTTGTCAGAGGGCAGCGAGCTCTGCTTCCTTCGAAACTGAATTCCCCCACGTTCTGGAGTCACCCCAACGTGCTTCTCAGCGAGTTCGTGCCAGCTCACCCTTCCCCCTGCCCCTGGGGCGGACAGCTAAACGCCACCCCCGATCGGGGCTCCCCACCAGGGCCGGTCTGGTGCAGCTGAGGACCGTTAGCTGAGGGGTCAAAGGTCAGTTCTCTGCCTCCTGGACCTGACGCTCACAGGTCACGGATCTAACAGACGGTCATCTGCTGATTCGTTTCCTACTATTCTAATATTCCCTTGAAGGCCTGGCCCAGTTATCTGCTGATAGCTTATATATATATGGGACACTCCCAAACACTAACTGCAGTCAGCTGATCGCTGGTCTACATGCAGGCCTCATTCATAATGTAATATATTCCATTTAGCAGACGCTTTTATCCAAAGCGACTTACAGTAATGAATGCATACACTTTTCAGGACATGGGGTCCTAGTGAGAGGACACAGAACCACGCTCTACCTACTTACCTACTGAGCGACACAGAACCACGCTCTACCTACTGAGCCACACAGAACCACGCTCTACCTACTGAGACACACAAAACCACGCTCTACCTACTGAGACACACAGAACCATGCTCTACCTACTGAGACACACAGAACCACGCTCTACCTACTGAGCCACACAGAACCATGCTCTACCTACTAAGCCACACAGAACCATGCTCTACCTACTGAGCCACACAGAACCACGCTCTACCTACTGAGCCACACAGAACCACGCTCTACCTACTGAGACACACAGAACCACGCTCTACCTACTGAGCCACACAGAACCACACTCTACCTACTGAGCCACACAGAACCACGCTCTACCTACTGAGCCACACAGAACCACGCTCTACCTACTGAGCCACACAGAACCACGCTCTACCAACTGAGCCACACAGAACCACGCTCTACCTACTGAGCCACACAGAACCACGCTCTACCTACTGAGCCACACAGAACCACGCTCTACCTACTGAGACACACAGAACCACGCTCTACCTACTGAGCCACACAGAACCACGCTCTACCTATTGAGCCACACAGAACCACGCTCTACCTACTGAGACACACAGAACCACGCTCTACCCACTGAGACACACAGAACCACCAGCTGACCACCACCATTCAGCTGATCGCTGGTCTACCTGCAGGCCTCGTTCAGCTGATTGTTGGTCTACCGGCTGGTGTCCGGCTCAGCCCGTGAGAACGTTGTCCGCAGGATCACAGAGGGGACAGGGTGAAAACATCACCTTAATTCCCCCTAATCTGATTCTGAGTCCCCACAGAGGGAGTCTTTCACCACTCCGAAAACATTTCTCATGTCTCATTTGGACGCAACCTTGTGAGCCAGTTCAAGCTGAAAGGGCTCCATAGTTTTCGGAGACTAAAAATACTGAATCGAACATCTGTATTGGGAGGATGCTTAGAGACTTAGCAGTTGTTGAAATGATGCTTTTTTCTGACTGTAATTGGAGATGCATGTGAAAGTCACTGTGAAGGGTTCGAGGTCAAGCTAAAAAATTGGGCCTAATTAGGCCGAAGTACACAATGTCCAGTCATGGTGTTGTTCCTGCGCGCCAACCTCATCACACAAATTTGAAGCGTATTGCGTTCGCCCCGTTCCTCCTTTTCTCCGCGGTAACGTGCGTGGGTCGCTGTGCATGGGTCGCGTGCGTGGGGCCGCGGTGCGTGACAGAGGCAGGTCGCGATGCGTGCCAGTTTCCTGCCAACTCAGAACTCCCGGGTCGAAAGCGCTTACCGTGGGAGACGCACTGTTTGGGCATGGATGTTTTGCCAATTTTTCTAGATTTCCTTGACTATATTATTTTTTTACATTATTACTGAGACCTTCTCTTAGGATTTCTCCACTTCTCGCTCGTCTAAATATTGAGCCGATAATAAAACAATGTTTCTATTCACGTGCGACCAATAGATCAAACAAACACTCCTGGCGGATATTAGAGATGTAGGCTATGAAAGCATTTTTTTCCACCCGGAAACATCGGGCATCCAGTGGGAACATATTCAACCCCCAATTGGCTGAGAACACCTAGCAAATATTGACACCGACGAACAGAATCTGCAAACTAAAAAGCCTCTTCTGTCAAGAAAATGACTCATTTCCGTACAAGTTGCGCACAGTTAATGGACAAAGTGGCTAAATGTGATTTACTCTCTGAGAAAAGTGCGATGTCTTTTGCATTAATTATCCACAAATGTGTGAGATCCCCCAAACCACAGCGGAACTGCACGGGCTAGTGGGAATTGCGAGTGTCTCGGCTCTGTACCCGGGCGCGGTTTCTCCTTTTCCATTCACTCACGGGATAAAAGAAAGAAAGAAAGAAAATAAAATAAAATAAAACACTTGAACCGTCACGTCCTGCCGTTGTCAAAGCTCGCGCACCTGCGACACGAGACAAAACAGGAAGATGGAGAGAGAGAGAGAGAGAGAGAGAGAGAGAGAGAGAGAGAGAGAGATAGAGAGAGAGAGAGAGAGTAGAGTGTGTGTGAGAGAGAGAGTGAGAGAGAGAGAGAGAGAGAGAGAGAGAGAGAGAGAGAGAGAGAGAGAGAGAGAGAGAGAGAGAGAGAGAGAGAGAGAGAGAGAGAGAGAGAGAGAGAGAGAGAGAGAGAGAGAGAGAGAGAGAGAGAGAGAGAGAGAGAGAGGCCGAGAGGCAAGCGGTAACGTTTCTGACCTGCAGGCCGGTGTGGGAGTTGGGGCGGGGGTGGGGTTACGGCGTTTAGAGAGAAGGGAGGGGAGTTCCGCACCCTGACTGACCTTTTAAACTCTCCTTTAAAGAAAGAGAAGGGAGGAAAACAAAAAATACATATCCTGAGCCCGAATTTATGTAATGAAATCTCTATTTATATATGTCTTAGGGTTCAGCCAGAGGCGACGGCGCTGAGAAGGCTGTGTTTTGTGACCGGAGAACAGTAATAGGGTGCTTGCTGTTCGCCATGTGTTCCCGCTCCTATGGTCCGCCTGCCTTCGCGACAACAGCCGTCATTATGCCACGGTGTGCGTTAAAGTGATACGGATATAGGCTAAATATGTACCGTCCGAATTTTAAAAAAATATATATGTGGCATTGGTTCGTGCATAAATCACCAAGGCAACACACACAGACATACACACACACGAATTCATAACAGAAGACACGTAAGCATATTGACAATCTCGTATTACTTTCATCCCAGTGGTGATTTTAGACCCTATTTTGGGGGCTGTAGCCCCTCTGTCTTTCATCTCAGCCCCCCTGAAAATGTTTAGTCATTATTTTCTAAAAAACATTTTTACTTCATATCTATTTTTAAAAATACCACAAATAGAGAGAGTGGAGTTTCAAATTAAGAGACGGAAAACCATTGTGGTGTTTTTGTTTTGGGGGAATCTAACAGTAAATCCGTAAAAAATGTAGGCTTGTGCTTTGCACGTGTACATCTCACATTCTCACTGGGGGCTGAGCCCCCTAAAGGGCAAATCCTAGGAATTGGTTCATCCACAAAATAGAGTGCAAGAAAAAAAAAAAAAACGAAACTGTTGCGACTTTGTTTCAGTTTCAGTGGCGCGGGACTAACTGTACATTGGTGGATCAACACCGACGCAGTGCCTTTGGTGGCCAGCAGGGGCGTGCTTTTCTTGGCTGTGTATGTTATTCTGACGACTCGTATAGTTAAACCTTCCGAAGAGTTTGTGCGACTGAATGTTCTTATTCTAGCCTAAATAAATTAAATGCTGAAAATTCGATAAAATAAATAGACCCAGCCGCTTGCATATGTGAACGCCAGTCTGTTTTGCGTTGTATTTTAGCACGTCTCAAAAATCAAACATAAAATAGCCCAAATTATATTTAAAATACATCTAAAATACTTTGCACTCCATGCAATCCCAAAGACACTCTACTTTACTCACAAAGAAATTAAATATCAATAATCACATTTATAGGCTAAATATTAGTAGGCCTACTTCATTGGGGTGGTTAAGAACAATGGCTTAAAAATTGATATTTGGATGATGCACGTTTGTGGATATTTCTTTTCCCCAGGTGACGTGTCTAAAGGCACGCGACGGGTTTGTTTGAAACATCTTGAAGCAATGCGTATCGTGTTTATTTTATAGGAACGGGAAGCGATTGTCGCGGTGGCTCAATTTCTACATCACTGACGTCTTTATATTTGGCACAAAGTATAGGCCAACGTCTCCGTGTGTAAGAATGACGTTCTTCCTCTTCTCCTTCTTATAACGATAATAAAAATAAAATAAATAAAAATAAAAATAATAATAATTCGCGTTCCAGTAATTCTGTGAAAAGAACATTCAATTTAAAACCCGATACAAAAGAAAAAAAATATATAATTTACTAGCCTTCTCCTTCCCCGTGTTACAGGTATGGTATACAGCGGCCAACAATGATGTCTATCGCTGTATTACTGCACTGATCTCTTGCGCGAAATATGATTGTTCTTACCATGTATCAATGCACATCGTGTAAGTCGCTATGGAGTCTGCTAAATGCTTAAAATATCAAATGTAAAACGTAGCCTTATAAAAAGCTATACCATTTATATTATATAATTTAAATCATAAGAGTACCAGATAAATTACGAGAATATTCCTTCTGCCAGCTGTGTAGGTTTTAACAAACAAATGTGATGTATTTTCTTCTTTAATTTACACCAGTCGCAATTCCCAGTGAGAGAAATCATAACGTTATATCACAATTATTATTTGATTATAGCAAGGTCTATACACTTCCTAGATTAAAGTAAAGGACGATTTGCAAACTGGGAGGACTGAACAGGGATATGATAATATAAAATGAAATAAAAACTATTTTCAACTTTCTTTATTTTTTCTATGGTGGCCTAAAATAAACTACAATCCCCTTCGAAGGAGGAAACACAAAAGATTAAATTTGTTCAGTCAGTCACCTCGTAGCGATAATACTTTCTTATTGAGTCATTACATTTACTGCTTCCCTAAAGCTAGTAAACTAAGCCTTTTCAAATACCCTTTCAATCTAGTTATTCCTCACAAACACCGTTATAATCTTTTCATAATTAGCACGGTTGGCGTGTTTATACTTGTCCGACACATCGTAATTTTTGTAAGCACTGCATCAATCCAAATATGTTGTACATTACAGATGCCACTGCAAATGCCCAAACTCGCGGATAAATGAATGACACAAATATAAGCTAAACGCTGCAACAGCGAAATCACGCCCAAAGCGCTCGGCCGTGGGGGAGATTTTGCAATGATTTGGTCACAGGCTGACAACAAAACTAAAACAAGCAACTTAAACCTGCCCTTCGCATCCGAAGTTGGACACTTTGCTTACATGAAACGAGATTCTATCATTTCTTCAAACGAATGAAGGAGTCCCACAGCCGGCGAGTGTTTAGACTACTGGGGACCAGGACAGATACTCAACTGGGGAGAAACTGCGAGGTAATTGTGGCACGAGAGGGCAAGTTAATAAACTGACCTTTGACCCACTCCACTTTACATCAAAACTAATTGCGATTATGGTGTCAGCGCGCAGATAAGTCTGGCTGACACTTTTATCGCGACTCTCTCTCTGGACGCCATCAGCATTAGCCCCTCTGAGCCGTTGGATAGTATGTCAATAAGAACATTACACTTTTAGTTTCATGTTTTTTAAACATCGAAGGTAAAGGCTCTCTCGTTTAATTAGCCTGACTTTAACACGTCGGCCTTATGAACACCAAACAAAAACCTTTATCCGAATATAGGCCCATATAAACATCACATAAACATAACAGCAGAAATGTATAATTTATAATTTGAATATATAAATTGCCCATAACAACAATGAGCATATGTTTGCCACAACAAATGCGCATGAGCTGCAATAAATGATTTGCTACTGAGATGATTGGATTTAAGCCTGTAGCTTATTTATTTTAATTAAAAACAGCGATATGCTACAACTACTACTAATAATAATAATTTATACTCCTATAATAGTGCTTATTATTACATTTTACATTTACATTTTAAGCATTTAGCAGACACTCTTATCCAGAGCTACAATACAAGATGTATTGTATATGTATTATTAATTAATAATATTACTACTATTATAGCCTACTAATCAAAAATATATAGCACCAATATTGAAATCTATTTAAATTAAATCCGTAAACAAAAACAATGATATCACTCTGCACGGGCAGTCAGGCCTACCTTAAGCCTTTGTTATTTTCTTCTTATTCAGTTTCCTTAAATCGGATCTATTCTCACCTATAGTGGGTATTTCTATCCACTATCTTACTTTCTATCCACTATTTTACTTTCTATCCACTATTTTACGTACTTTACTTACTTAATAACTATAGTAAACAGACTATAATTTCACAAGTATCCGAATTGTACACTTTCAAGATATGTGAACATAAACGCAACGTTAAAATGCGATCAATGCGGTGTCCATTTTTTAACATTTTCAATCCAGTACTGCAACTGCAAAAAAAATTCTACTCTAGGAAAAAACCCCAAAACAAGTATTTAACTTAAGTCTCTTTTGTGTGGTTTTGCATAATAGAGCTTTGTACAATTTCTATTTTAGATGTTTTGTGTTTTTTCTTTTTGCAGCACCAAAGGTTTATGCAGTCTTTCAGCACGCTGTGAAGGTTGATAGGCTACATATTATTTGTACTACTTTTAGTAGGCCTATAGGTCATTTAAAAATAATATAGCTAAAATAGATATTTAAACTATTAAACGGCATTACTTGTAGGTACAGTTCTCCTTTCAAAACACACAGGAGTGATACATAAGTAAAAATAGAAACCGGATCACTGTTTTCGATCAGATAATTCGACGTGGTCGGAACGCCAACATGAACTCTGCGGTGTTTTACAGAGCGCGTGAACTACATATTCGCTCTTCACGCGCTCTGCACAACAGTCAAGATCAACCCGCTCGGTCAGCAATGAAGATAAAATGGAGTAAAGTCACAAAATCGTGACCGCGCCAGGAACTCATCCCCGTGGTTAAAACCATTCTGCACTTCAACCTTTTAAAAGACGCATACAATTTAAAAAAAAATATATAGACAAGGGCAATATTCCATATACACTTCATGCACAGCAATGTTTGATACGGAGTTATTGATAAAATGCGGAATATATTATCAAGAACAAAAACAAATATTAATGTAGCTAAAACCATAAAATGTTTTTAATTACAAATAGTCAAAGAATCGCTTGGTTCTTGTTCCGCCATCTTTAGACAGAGTACTGTTATGTCTGATCTTAAATTACAAATTAAATCAGATAAATCACAAATCAGTTAAGTCATTACAGTGGTTCAAAATAATAGCTATGATGCCAGTTGACAAAAAGAGGAAGAGAATATGACCCCTCTCCCCAATGTCCAGTATAAAAGGCTACATTGCAAATATATGTTTGATCAACAAGGTAAAACGTACAGTGGGAATGATTGTGGTTATAGTTTTTATTATTATTAGCTCGTCGTCGCAAAAACATGTCACTGGCTAACAGATTTGTCTGGATATATTTATGAAAGTTTAAAAAAGTGATCTTACCCTCTGGGTTGCTCTCGTAAAACGCTTTCCCGCTTATTGATAAACCCTTTGGGCCTTGGTTGATACTTTCCAAATATTTACTGTGCAGTTTGAGCGGTGACGTGCTGGGGTTCGAGGTGGCGACGCCGTGCGTAAAGTCCCCGGGACCGCTGTCGGCGAACCGTCCCACGCCGGGGGAGCCGTAGAACTCGCCACGCAAGCCCAGGCGGTGCGGGTGCGCGTGCGGGTGCGGGTGGTGCGGGTTGTTCGGGTTCTGCAGCTCGTCACTCGGGTGGTAGGAGCCGGCGCCGTGCTCCAGGCCCGGGGAATTATCGGGGGTCGTCCTGTTTGGCTGCGAGCAGAAAGACAAACAACCCTCCGTCTCCATCGCCCATGCCCAGCCCAGCGCGCGCTTTCGAACGTCTGGGGTGTTGTTTGGAGTTAAACGCTTGTGTGTGTGCGCGAGAGGAGGTGATTTTTTTTTTTTAAACGTCTCCATTTCAAATGGGGTGGGATTTAGCGGATCAGAAACAAAGACCCCGTGAAACGGGGAGGGGGGAATGGGGGAGGATGGGGGAGGGAGGGGCGCGCGGGGGGGGGGGTGAACTGGGGGCCTGATTTAATCCGCTAAGAATTCAATCACGTGCGGGTTCCTGTCAAGCTAATTAACCATTTAATTCCACCCCCGGTTTAGTTACTAAAACAAATGTCGTGTAAACAGGAGACAGGGGGGAGAGGACATTCACGCGAGGCAACAACAAGGCCCCCAGGTATGTCTAAACGGCTGAATGCGGGCCGTGCAAACAGACACGGGCCGTCAGCAGCGAGCGCAGCCCAGCTTCCCACAATCCATCACTTTGCACGAGATCCCCCCCTTTACGCAGTTTACTTAAAAGCCAGCACGAGGGTCATTACAGAGGCAGAGGTTAACTACATGGTCTTAGTCTGAGATTATATTTATGAGGGCGGGGGGTGGGGGTCGGGTTTATAAGGGTTTTAAATCCGTACAATAGCAAACTAAATCAACTAAAAATTGCACGTGCCCCGAAAACATACATAAACCACCCAACCAACAACCAAACACGGCGATGCACAGAGAATGGACGTCGTTTTGAGTCGATATTTCACATCGCACTATTGTACCGAGGTCGAGATCTTTGCTGTCACATAAATAACAGATTTCCATCCAGAGAAAATGGAAATTAGTTTATTTTGCACATCCGTCAACTCTTTCAACAACATTGTAAGTAAATTAAAAGGTAATAGCCTACTAAATTAGGCAGGTGAGGACATACATTTTCAATGTTAACGCCAATAAAAGCGTTTCGGATTTCTGAGCGCTGACGTCATTTGTAAAGAGGGGCGAACTATAACATGCTCTATATAATTATGCTTAATACTTTGCACATATAATGCCCTTACGGGCCTCTTTATCACATATTATACAAGAGCCATTATGAATTATCACAGAAAATATTACAAAACAAAAGCGCAACTCTTTATCATATAATATACAATAGCCATTATGAATTATCACTGAAAATATTACAAAACAAAAGCGCACCTCTTTATCATATATTATATAATAGCCATTATGAATTATCGCAGAAAATATTTCAAAACAAAAGCACACCTCTTTATCATATAGGCCTATTATACAATAGCCATTATGAATTATCACTGAAAATATTACAAAACAAAAGCGCACCTCTTTATCATATATTATACAATAGCCATTATGAATTATCGCAGAAAATATTTCAAAACAAAAGCACACCTCTTTATCATATAGGCCTATTATACAATAGCCATTATGAATTATCACTGAAAATATTACAAAACAAAAGCATATATATTGCATATCATATATTGTAAGCATAAAAGCATATCATATATTGTATAATAGTCATTATGAATTATCACAGAAAATATTACAAAACAAAAGCACAATTCCTCAACCTGAACAGCTTTCGGTAAAGTCCATATGAATGAAAGGTCATCGGCATTAGAAAGCATCACACACACACACATCACAGCATACCGCTGCCTTATCATTTACATCATGTTGCAAAGCATCCAAATTAGCCTCACAACACAACTTAAAACAGAAAAGACAATTTTACTATCCAACAGTTCGCGCACAGCGAATATTGGCCAATTTATGAGTTAGTTAATGAACCCAAAATAACCCACAGAATAAAACGCAAGATTAACGTCATTTCCAAGTTTCCAAGGACTGTAGAATCCTGAACGTCTCCGCGTGGAGCACAGACTAATCGATTTAGCCGATAATGTCGGGTAATGGCGTAGAATCCTCCGAGGAACATGGCATCGAGGCCACCACTGTCTTGACGAATTAAACGTAGTCCTTCATCATAGTTCCATTAAAGAAAACTCACGAGCATTAAACGTGAAAAATTTAATTTGACTATCTGAACAAGGTTGGCGGAGGAAGCAACACGAATAATCCTTATAACAGCAGTAATAACTTGAATACACTTTGTTACTTTTCTGCGCAGTTTCAGTGCGCCTCTTCAGAGAAGAAAAAAAAAAAAAAAAAGTCAAATATTTTTTTTTCAGCGAGATGCGCATATTTTACAAGTGCTAAGACCTTTCAATTCATCATCAGGCAGTCTAGCGCGAATATTTTATTAAGATTAATATTACTAAATGATGTGAAAAAGGTTCCAAACCCGTTCCGTTTTGATAACTGTCATAGTCTGTGCGCCCGTTGCGACAAAATAGTCTGAATTTCTCAGCGCGCAACTTTACAATTTGATATTTCATTCATAATTCATTTGAATGTGAATTATTGAAAGCAAATGTTTTGTGTAGCTAATAGACCAATACATAATCACACTGGGCTGTATATTTAAACCGTTATTAAAGTGTGGGGGGAAAACTTTAGTTACAGGCAGATTAGTTTCCGTTTTTTGTAAATGCTTTTGGGAGCAACCCCATGTCTTAAAATGGAGCCTAAACTTTTTTATTATCATTTAGCCTATTGGAACAAAAAAGTATACTTTTACTTTCAGTCTCCGATAATCCCAAAACAAAATAGATTTTGTAGTAGAATGATCACAGATGTGCGCCGAGATCCTTAGGTGTTTGATCTTTCTTAATCCAATTTGCCATTATTTTCTTCTTTTCGCTCCACAGGATGGCAGATTCCTTTGAACAGAAATAAAATAAAATATCAGACTAACTGATATATCAGAAATAGCGAGTGCGCATTTCGCACTTCGTTTGGAATTACAATTGGGCCAATAATTTGGAGTGCCTTTACTTAAGTAACAATTTGCAGGTATATTAAATCCATACGCCAATTTACACAAATAATATATTTAAATGTATATTTAAATGTATGTTATATTTGTGTGTTGCTATTTGTCATTCCGTTTAAAATATACAGGAATCGGGATAAACTCAACAAGGTACACATTTCTAAATACAAACGGACGTAGATTTAATTCAGAATTAAGACAATTAATTTTCCTGACAGCTATACATCCATCATTGGGGAGTAATAACATCAACAAGAAATACTAAGATCTACTACCCCAATGCTACCACTACTATTATTATTAGTAGGCTAATATTAATATTAGTATCATGTTGTATTAAAGAGTAGCTTACTTGTTGCGTTTTCCAAATAACACCCACAACGGTGTATTCGCTGACTTTATTTCACGGCATGTATTTAAGGGCGTTAGTTTGTCCTTCATCAGATTCTATGTCACGCTTACAACGCATCTCTCTCTATCGCCATATGCGCAATATGTCAGGTACTTAGTCAAATTTGCGCATCGTGTCACCTGAGCGAAAGCGATGGGGTGTTAGGGACGAACCCGTATCATCGCAAGGACGAGGCTGGAAGGACAGGAGAGATGTGCGGAATAAACGGCATCTCATATCTACCCCCTCGGCGGCGGGAGAGCCACTCGGCAGCCATCACAACAGAGGAGTCACAACCGATGATTCACTTTTTTTTTTACTGAATCAGCAATATTTTCTAAACCGACTTTTTAGACGTGTTAGTGGACTATATTATTACCTGGAGGATATTAGAGAAATAACTATTTTGGTTGTACATTTATTGACAGAGATTGTAATTTAAGATGGCCTATGACTTAATTTACCCTAGTTCCACGGTGCGACTTATTTACTTTAGTTGGTAACATAGCCTACTCAACAATTGTAAAATGTAATGCTCTTTTTTGGAGACGAACAGTAAAATGGCACGAGCAATCCAAAGTTTAAAACCCGCCCTGTACTAATATCTATTCAGTTGTAACTATTAAACACCTCACGTTTATAATTGTATTTAGTGTGTGGTATGTGTTTGGTCACGGACATTGTGAACAAATTCAGTCCACTACGTCGATTGTGCTTGGTTCAAGCGAAATCAAAGGTATATCCATGTATTCGTTTATGAAAACCAAATTTATAGAAACGCAAATCTCAAAACAGATTATTCAAATTATGGAGAACATAACAAGGTGGCTTGCATAAACTGCAAAAAGAACAGAAACAGGCAATTGTGAAATTATACAACGACAACATTGACTGTAACTGAACAGCAGCAGGCTATTGAAACTATTTTCATATGAAACTATTTTCATACCAAACTATTTTCTAATCAAACTATTTTCATATCTTGAACGGCTAATTCCATGCGACAAAGACCAATAATTATACAATATCAGCATGACTATAACGAAGTCAATTAATTGATTGTTTTGCCCAAAGAGGAAATATGACCGTTTTCCCCACGGAGAAGAGTATTAGACGTAAACATAAATAGCTACGCGACTTTGGCCTTTCATAATGACCGTTATAGTACGTATACAAGCAGTGACGCTTTTGGGCCGCCTTCGCTGCTGATCAAACTCATTCATTCATTCACGCATTCATTCATCCATTAATTCATTTACGCGTCTGCCCAGAAAAACACCAGTGGACACCAGTTAAGGGAGAAACCGAATCGTTTATCCGCCACCCTCCCACCCCCAAAACCTGTAGGCTATCAGTGGAAAAAAACTCGCTGACTCGAGTGCGAAAAGTTCTGAGAGTCTCAACGGCTGTTGATATTGACGTGGGCGACGCAATCTTCGCGAGCCATCTCCAAACACAGAGCACTTACAGAGCTCGAGAGTGGCAGCGTCGGTCGCGAGGACGTCAGATCGTCTCTCTCGCGCGCGGAGCCGGACTGATGGACAGGTGTGTAAACACGCGCTGGGACACCAGACCCATTTCAATCCTGGACCGGGTTCTAAAAGCGCCAGCTGTCAGAAATGGCGGAGGGAAGGAGAGGACATTCGCGCCAGAAACGCACTGATCTCGAGCCAACGAAACCTAGAAGTGTGAAGTATGAGGAGGGGAGGAGGAGGACGAACTTTCAAAAACACACACAGCGCATTTCTCCAAAGGTATGTCATAAACTGTCGTAGTTTTGACCACCACACATTTTTGGGATCGGTTTTTTGAGTGTTAAATATCATTATCAAAATGATTCCTCTGACATGCATTACAAGTCAAAGCCCCGGGTTATATCTACAAAAGTAATGCTTTGTCCTCACTTTGAATAAAGATAGAGAGCTAGAAGGGCGTTTATCATTCTTAGGTAGCATAACACAGCTTGGTTAGATTTCATTGAACCGAGAGAGTTTAAGGCATACTCCATGAAGAAACATTTCAATAACATATTTTAACATACATGCATATTCGCTATAGCTGTAGGCAGTATAATGTAAATGTACAGTAGTTGTAGGACTGTATTATATAAATGTATATAATGTAAATGTAAATATTCATCATGCAGTCGATGACTACAGACCCTCTCCGCGTTTATTAAACTCTCTCTGCTTTTGCTCTTTCTAGAGGCCAGTTTGTATGTAACACTTCACATATGGGCCGTCAAACCCTTAGTGTCTGACATACGCTATAATATAATATATTAATATATATATATATATATATATATATATATAATATATGCCATTTAGCAGACGCTTTTATCCGAAGCAACTTACAGAAATGAATGCATACATTTTTCAGTATATGTGGCCCCAATGGGAATCGAACCCACAACCTAAGCGTTGTCAGCGCCATTCTCTACCTACTGAGCCACACAGTACCATGCTCTACCTACTGAGACACACAGAACCACGCTCTACCTACTGAGACACACAGAACCACGCTCTACCTACTGAGCCACACAGAACCACACTCTACCTACTGAGTCACACAGAACCACGCTCTACCTACTGAGCCACACAGAACCATGCTCTACCTACTGAGACACACAGAACCACGCTCTACCTACTGAGCCACACAGAACCACGCTCTACCTACTGAGACACACAGAACCACGCTCTACCTACTGGGACACACAGAACCACGCTCTACCTACTGAGCCACACAGAACCACGCTCTACCTACTGAGCCACACAGAACCACGCTCTACCTACTGAGCCACACAGAACCATGCTCTACCTACTGAGCCACACAGAACCACATATATGTACATATTATTATTATTATTATGAGTGATTCTGTGGTAATGACACTTGTAGGTACCTCAGTTGACCACTGGGGGGCCAGCGAGGAATTGGGGCAAGGTGGGATGTGTAGCCATGGTGGGAAAGAGCTGCCAGGTGACCGGATGTTGCCACAGATTCAGTAGAGTCACCAGATACTCAGCTCCTGCACTCCTCCCAGGAGTGAGGCCCAGAAGTGAGTGAGACGAGGTGAGACAGAGAGAGGTGAGACAGAGAGAGGTGAGACAGAGAGAGGTGAGACAGAGAGAGGTGAGACAGGGGTGAGACAGAGAGAGGTGAAGTACAGGCCTGTTTAAAGAGGCCGAAGGGGTGGCGGATAGCATCTTGGCTTGGCCGGTCCGATACGGTGTGCGCTGCCTGTCAGGGACGCGGTTCGAAACCCGTCTCTACCAGACTGGACCTGGTCATCAGTCCCGATCGGGGGCGGGGGCGTTTGGCTGTCCGCCCCAGGGGAGGGGAGGTGAGTCGGCTCGGGTCCGCCGTGAAGCACATAAGGGAGTCCCAGAATGTGGGTGGGGGAATTCCATCTCAAAGGAGAATTAGCTTGCCTCGTAGAGACGAGCAGCAGACTCGTGTGGGAAGGGCAAATTGAAATAAATGGAGGGTGTAATTGGCTACAAATTTGGGAGAAAAAAACTGGAAAAAATCTGAAAGAAATAAAAAAATAAAAACATTTTTTTTTTTTTTTTTTAAGAGGCTGAGCACCAGCTGGGCAGGAATATTATCAACCAATCAGAAAAGCAGCCTAGCGGTGAAGGCAGGAGGGCAGCCAGCAGGGGGCAGCAGTCGCTTAGGCAGGGTAGGGTGGATGTGGACCAGAAGCTGGGCTTAGGAGGTCCTGAGAGACACTGTGGTGCTGTTGAGGAGGAACCTGCAGAACCGGTTCTCCATGGAGGAGGGTTCCTGCAGTGTGGGAGGGGAACCGTCATGGTTACGGAGGTGGTTTTTTAGGAATGCGAGGGGCTCGGACGGTCGGTCGAACAGATCTGTCACAGAGAGAGGGGCGAGCTTCAGGTGTCATCCAGGTAACAATCTCCACGAGTCATACAGGAAAATGAGACTTCCTCAGCTGCCGTTTCCCATGATGCTTCAGACAACGCTGAACATAAGCAGAACAAGAGGCCACAGGTGGAAATTAGTTAAAGGCAAATTCCGCACGGATATTAGGAAGT
>JAINUG010000499.1:125000-155000 GCA_029706075.1 Aldrovandia affinis
ACGAAAACACCACGCGTTATATCTCCACCGCGTAAACAGGCACAGCTGCTCTAGGGAATATGAGAATTTTGCTCATGTGAGGCACATTGCACATGTTAACATAATTTAACAAACATTTACTTAACATTTGTTCATTTAACAAATACATATATTTATAATTTATTACTGTTTTTCCCCTATTTTTTCCCCCCACCTTTTAGTATCCAACCCCTCTCTCGTATGAAAACTTGCTGCCGTAGTCCGGCCAGTAGTGAGTGCTGCACTGCCTCCTTCGAGCCAGTGGCCGCCTAGGCTGAAGCCTGTTACAGATGCACGACCACTCATACATGCAGCGAGTCTTTCTTTCGGCTTTTATCCCTCCACCCAGGGGCGGACAGCCAATTTCCGCCCCCTAGTGGCACTTCCGGACAGAGCCGAACATGGCGCGACCGGTGGGATCGGCGTCGAACGTTCTTACCGCTAGACCACGCGGGAGGCCTCCCACTTTGGTTGCACTGTTTCAGGAGAGCCACTTCCTGTTGATAAAGGGCCACTTCCTGTCGTTCAGGCGTGCAGAGCCAGTGGCTTTGAATACATGGGCTGTGTTCGAAACCGTTCCCTATTCCCTATATAGTGCACTATATAGTGTGTTCGCCATTTTGTAGTGTTGTTCGAATTCTCAACGGTTAATTTCGTTCACTATATAGTGCACTATAAAATACCCACAATTCACAGCGATTTGTAGTGAACAGCGAATGTACCCTACAATTTCTCCCGTATACCACAATGCAATGCGGTCGTGTCTTAGTTAGCTCACGACTTCCATAACGGTAGCTATTGGTGGCTAAAGCAGTGGCTAGCAGACAGCACCACAGTTGACAAAACCACACTTGCACATCATTAGAATTTCAACAATTTATTTGGGATTTAACATTCAAAGCTGAACATGCAAACCCGATACTACCTGAGTACATTTCAACCTGCTGCCATGAGTGCTCGGTTTGTTTACGTGATACTGGGCGCATCCGCTGCGTCACCTGAATATCCGGCAAAAATATTTAGATGCAAATTACGTTCAGTTGTAGTGTCTGAAAACAGTTTAATCGTTCACTACATGGAACACTACATAGGGAACACTATATATAGGGAATAGGGAACGAGTGAACGGTTTCGAACACAGCCATAGAGTGCTGTCCTGACTCCTTGAGTCACGGCACACAGGAAGTCCGTGCTGCAACGTTGTCATGTTACAGCAAACTGCCATACACTGTTATCCAGGCAGTACCATTGCATACGAAGAAGTGCCCATTACAGCATTTGTGTTACCCCACATTTCGGTTTCTGGTGTTTGTGGGTTGCTTGTTGCATTGTTATACTAAAGCCAAATGCTGGATTCGAGCTATCGCTACCCAGTGTCCGGTTGCCTGTTGGGTTATAATTGTTTTCAATGTGTATAACAGGATGTACACGTTATATAGGCTAAACATGGAAAACGTGGAGGGAAAAATAAAAAAGGGCTATTTTTGCTTCTTTTTTTTTTTTTTGAGAGGTCGGGCCGGTGCCGCTATCTCCAGGAATCCATAAACAGCCGTCTCACCGAAGCCATCTGGCGATCATTTGACCCAAATGCTGTGGACGCGCACCAGCGCTAAGTATAAATCGTCTCCCGTGTGTTTACGGTTGACGGGGAGCCACTGGCGCGCGGCGATCGGTGCCCGTGACCCGGCGCGCGACTGATCGAATTAAGGGCGTCGGTCGCGCGCACGGGCCGGCAAAACGCGGAAGCCGAAGGGCGCGCATGGGATTCTCATTATCTCCGGCCGAAGGACCTGCGCTCTCTGATTCCCCCTCGCTGCCCCCGGGCGGGTGTGGCTGACCTGCCGGCCGACCGCCTTTGCGTGTCATAACACCGACATCCGCATCCTCTCAAGTCACAACACCGTGAGCTCTTCCGCCTGGTATATAGCCTAGGCTATACCAAATCATAATTCAAATAAAATAAAGCATTACATAGAGTGAACATTGTGAAGTGAAGCCATTTCGCCATTTTTTAATCGGTGTAATTCCGGCAAAATATTTTGTTAGCCTGTTAACTGTCGCTTGCCTTTCAAATGTTGCTGTAGAACAACAATGTAGACGCGACCATTTCACACTCTCACTTTCTGTTACTTTAAACAACGAGGGCGAGACGAGACGACGAGAGACATTTATTTAATCGTTAATTCCACCAGCCTCCCAGATGTTTGAGTGCCTCAGCGAGCAGGAGAGAGAGAGAGAGAGAGACAGAGGGAGAGGGAGAGGGAGAGAGAGAGAGAGAGAGAGAGAGAGAGAGAGAGAGAGAGAGAGAGAGAGAGACAGACAGAGGGAGAGGGAGAGAGAGAGAGAGAGAGAGAGAGAGAGAGAGAGAGACAGAGAGAGAGAGAGAGAGAGACTCGGTGTTTTAAATCACCAGGCTGTTGCATGTCAGGCGAAACGCATCACATCAAAGCGCGTTCCACCATGGAAACACAATTCAGCCGTACACAGCTGCTCCATCGCGCACTCACTTATGCGCAGAGCCACAATGGCGACATTTATCCGGCGCAGCGAGATGCACAATGACATCACCGGGAGTGAAACACGAACGCACCGACATCGGAAACGAACAGGCAGTTAAAAGCAAGACTTACTTACTTAAGCCGCCCGAAACGAATTGCGCCGTTTTGAGGTATTGGTATAACCAAGCGAAGAGGGAACATTTGCAGAACGTAAAAACTACAAGTTGTAGGCCTAAATGTCATTCATTCCGATATAAAAGGATAAACGCAATAAAGCGCACCTGGTTTTGTTATCTGAAACATGTAGGCCTAACAAGGAATTTACAATTAGGCTAATATAATCCTTGTAAGAGATTTGGATTACTTTTATGTTTCTGGAAACGTTTAACATTTGAAAATGGACCCTCGGCGCCTGGTACTATAATATCCAGATTAAATCTGTCGATTTGTAGCTCCTTAAAACCCCGCTGTTAAATGTAACTACATTAGCAGCAAGTGCACCGGCGAGATCCAATAACAAAGCAAAAACAATTTGATTTGGTAACAGTTTGATCGCTATACTTCCACGTGCACATTACTTGAAGTTTAAAGTACATTAACCGGTACACGTGGCATACATTTAATTTCATTGTTAAAGATTCGCCCTCTTATCGTCCATTACTAAGTTTTATGAAAGCGGTTCAATCCTGTTCTCGAATGACTTTCTAAAATAAATTAGAATAACAGAAATGTAAAACAAAAGGCTGCACCATTTAGGACGACAATTAAAAAAAAAAACAATATAGTAAAATAATAACAATAATAATAACAAATCGCATGCGCATAAAACTAATGGTATACTTGAGCCTTTAATGGCTTTTGCTTTTATTTATGACTTTCTATGTGATGTTGTTTTATGTTAAACTTTTTATATGCTTTTTATATGGCCAGGGCTCACTTGAAAAGGAGATGCCAATGTCAACGTGACCTCCCTGCTTATATAAAGAACAAATAAAAATACAAATAAAATGGGCTATAGCTGTAGCTTATAATCAGTTACTCTTATTAAAATAGGATAGTGTTTTAAAATTACACACACAAAAAAATCACTCAACACGGACCAATTATCCCCCCAATGAAAGTAAACGATAAAAGACACAAACAGTGTAATAGTAAAGTGACACGCGCTCATTGTGTCCGTGTCTGGGGCGTCAGAGGAGCGACTGGGAGCTTCGCGAGACCCAGCAAAAGAGTCTCAAAGAGCTTCTATCTGCTCCGGCACCCACGCGATATCTGACGTGGTTTAACGGCACAACTAGCTACCTAAATAACGGCGTATTCAGCTCCGGGATCGTACGCCCGTGCGCTAGAAGAACACGGAACCACTGAACCAGCAGGCCGGTAAATCACCAGGGCTTTTAAAAACGCCATTTAAAAAAAGAAACTTTTGAACAACTCTATATTTCCGCCTGTCGTGGACAACGGAGTCTAAATTCAATTTCTAACTTAAAATTTAGAACATATATAAACCAATAATAAAACGTAACGTGGTAGTGGCAGCTTTGAACAGTTCACACGCATCGTAATTAACTTTAAAACCACATCGGTAGCTACAAAATATGTTTTTACATTTTATATGTTCTCTACAGCCCACCATCCACAGTCAATAGGCCTACATTCATTTCAAATATTTAAAAAATTGTTAATGACCTTTTTAGAAATTATTTTCAGGGATTAGTTGAGAGAACAATCCGATGGGAATGAGTTGTCCTGCAGTAGAACAGTGCGACTTTTCTCCTTAATTCTCAAAATTTCAAGCGAAACAAAACAGGCCTACAGGTTTGAAAATCATGATGAAATTACTTATTTCAGGATATGAACTATGATATAAATACATACCACGTTCTCTCTGCACCGCGGGAGGAAGCGATGCACCGTGCACATTTATATCCCGTTCGCCTATTTTTCTCATCCGAATGTAAAACAGAGGAATGGCGTCTTTAATTACGACCTTGCGGTCAGTAAAGGTCACACGGGTTAAGGATTAGAGAAAAGGGTTTGGCTACTGTTTAGATCAGTGGTCTCAAACTCAGTGCCACGGAGGGCCATGTGTATGCTGATTTTTACGGCAGCCTCTGCTTTTGATTAGATAATAATTTATAATTAGTTCCATTATTTGCTAAATTATCATGTTGGCTTGCACATAATGTATATAAAGTGAAATTAAATATTTTTGTTATTTAAATAATAATTGTTGAGTATATTCTGTGCTTTAACTTCAAGAATGCACAGAGGTGCATGCATATGGCTAAATGAGTAGTTGAGCCAATTAAGGCAACAGTAATTGGTTGGAATGAAAACCTGCATACACACACTGGTTTCGATGGTCAAAGCCGCTGAAAGGATCCGCATTTCCGTGCCAAAATGCACATCTTGTTAGTCGCTCTGGATAAGAGCGTCTGCTAAATGCTTAAAATGTAAAATGTCGTTTACGGGGAATCATTTGATGGTTTAATTTGTGTTTCAAACAATAAAATGTAAATCAACGCCCATTTGATTTAAACAGGTCTAAATGTACTCAAACAAAAAAAAAGAAAAGAAACTAAAAAATCGAACATTTCAAGCCAGTTGGGTTTTCTAATTTCACAATGACACTTTTCTTTTATTGTTTTTTTTATGGAGGCTCATCTCGGGCCTCTCTCTCGCGGCCTCGATCACGAGCTGGAGGTGTCATTACGTCACACCCTCTCGAGGTCATGCACGCAGAATCTTGTCGCGCGGACAGCCAAACTCAACATCCGCGCGTGGGGTTCCAGCGCATCGCTACAAAACACTCTCCCTCCTAATCTACCCACCATTTGTCGGATTCCCGAGTGCAAAACTAGTGAAAAGTCCACTCGCGCGCGGGCAACACACATTATATACACACACATTATATACACACACATTATATACACACACACACACACACACACACATTATATATACACACATTATATACACACACACACACACACACATTATATACACACACACACACACACACACATTATATATACACACATTATATACACACACACACACACACACCTACACACACATACACACACACACACGCACACACACACACACATTATATACACACACATTATATACACACACATTATATATACACACACACACACACACACACACAGAAACAGTTTGGCGTAATGTATGTTAAGTGTGTTTAGACTGGGCTTGGGAGCAGACTTATCCCAGTGCACATGTGCGGGTGGCTGTCAATCAGGGGACCTAGGGGGTATTGATTGACGCACACAGAAAAATACGCAAGCATGCGTGCGCGCACACACACACGCAAACTATTTCAGCATCTCCCGTCTCATACCGTGAATGGGACCGGAGCCTAATTGGCCGGAGAGAGGGGGGGTATGCACCGCGCTGAAACCCTATAAACGGTGTCACAGAAGCGGGGCGGAGGGAGATCAGCGTTTTACAAATTGCCCTTCCTTCAGTTTTAGTCTGGGGAATTACCATAATACGAACATAACCGTGCAGAGGGCGGAACAGCTTGCTTTCGTTTAAAGGATTCACAGAATCCTTATTAAAGAAGAATGTGATCGGAGTAAGTGGCTTATTAAAACGCGCGGCCCTGTGGGACTCCCCCCTGCCCCCTCGCGTGTTTCCCTCTCCCCGCGCATCGGAAACCCAACCCCTGAAACAGAGTCACTGTGTGAGCGCAGTCGTGAGGAGGAGGATCCCTTCCACTCTGCGATCCCCGCCGAGACTCGACTGCTCACAGCATCACAGTGTACTGTGGGACAGGGCCTGACCTGGGAGAGACACAGAGAGACACAGAGAGAGACACAGGAGAGACACAGGAGAGAGACACAGACACAGGGAGAGAGACAGGGAGAGACACAGAGAGAGACACAGGGAGAGACACAGGAGGAGCACAGGGAGAGACACAGAGAGAGACACAGGGAGAGACACAGGGAGAGACACAGGGAGAGACACAGGGAGAGACACAGGGAGAGGAGAGACACAGGGCAACACAGGAGGGTTACAGGGAGCACTTAATTGATGATGGGGGCAGGGGGAGGTTAGTGGAGAGACACAGAGAGAGACTCAGGGAGACACAGGGAGAGACACAGAGGAGAGACACTTTCTCTTTCTGCTGTTTTTCTCCCCGTTTTTAGTATCCAATTATACCCCAAATTTTTAGGGACACAGGAGAGCAGGAGGATCCCCCTCCCTTATATTGAGAGCTCGCTGCCGTAGTCCTGATACCTGCAGTGACACGCGGTGGAGCACCGCCTCCTCCGAGCCGAGCCGGAACCCACCAACCCATCACCGTAACTCCGGTATGCACACAGGGCCACTCCTATACGCAGCGAGCTCGTATCGGCTTCCCTCCCCCCTCCCTGGGGTGGACAGCCAATTGCCACACTTCCGGCCAGAGCCGATACTGGTGGCCGGTGGAATCGAACCCCGGTCGCAGTGGCCAGCATCGAACGTTGTAACCGCTAGACCACCTGGGAGACCGGGTTAGTGTGTTTAATTGGAGAGGGGGTAAGGGTTCGAGCGTTAGGGTACAGCTCCTCTCCAGCATGGTGGAAAATCACATTTCTCTCTGCAGATCCACAGCAGCTGCGTCTGTACTTCCGAGCAGGAACAGGATGCTGTGGCAGTCACTGGAGCTGGTCTGGGGGCCAACAGAGACCTGAGGGTTCAGCTCCAGAGCGCTCGACCCCCTGCAACCCCCCCTCCACGCCCCCTGCAAACCCCCCTCCACTAACAGCTCCAGCAATCCAGGAAAGATTATATTTGCGATAGAAAATTCCCCAAAAGAGGAATCCAATCCAGAGCTGGTTAGGCGAGCCTCCGTGCCTCACACAGATGATTCAGGACCTCAGAGGAGGAATGCGAGGGACTTCTGAGAGGGATGAAGGCCCAGCTGGAGAGAGAGAGAGAGAGAGAGAGAGGGAGAGAGAGAGAGAGAGAGAGGAGAGAGAGAGAGAGAGAGGAGAGAGAGAGGGAGAGGGAGAGAGAGAGAGGGAGAGAGGGAGAGAGAGAGGGAGAGAGAGAGGAGAGAGAGGGAGGAGAGAGAGAGAGAGAGAGAGAGAGGAGAGAGAGAGAGAGAGGAGAGAGAGGGGGGAGAGAGAGAGAGAGAGGAGAGAGGGAGAGGAGAGAGAGAGAGAGAGAGAGGAGGGAGAGAGGAGAGGAGAGAGAGAGAGGGAGGGAGGGAGAGAGAGAGAGAGGGAGGGAGAGAGAGAGGAGGGAGAGGGAGAGAGGGAGAGGGAGAGAGAGAGAGGGGAGAGGGATAGAGAGAGAGGGGAGAGAGGGATAGAGGGAGAGAGAGAGAGAGGGAGAGAGGGAGAGAGAGAGGGAGAGGGAGAGGGAGGAGAGGGAGAGGGAGAGGGGAGAGGAGGGAGAGGGAGAGAGGGGTCCTCTGGGGTGTGTGTTCCTCTCACTGAGAGCAGCCCCGGGACCACCTCTTCGGTCGCCCGCACCGTCTCCATTTTAAATCCGGCTGCAGAAACAAAAACACATTAAAGTAACTGGATCTGCAGGGGAAGACTCCGGCATTCCTTTCCAGGGAATCTGTCTGTAGCTCATTCTGCGCACTGACACACACCCACACACGCTGACACACCCACAGACACTGGCACACACACCACACTGGCACACACACACACACACACACACACACACTGCACACACACACACACACTGACACACACTGCACACAGCACACACACACACACACACTGCACACTGACACACACACTGCACAGACACAGGCACACACACACACACACACTGCACACTGACAGCGTTCTGGAAGTGCATTTCATTCAAATGAACAGACACCTTTCAAACGGAGTGCTGGAGGGCAGGACAGTTATTTGTGATTTGGGGGGCATGTTGTCCCCTCTCTCTGTCCAGGTTCTGGCTGTGACCTCCCTCTGCCCCCTCCCCCCCTGCCCTCTCCAAAGCTCCCTGTGTCACCAGTCTGATTAAAACAAACACCAGCCCTATTTTTGTACCTAATCCAATTGTGCTCTTTTCTCTCTTTCAGTCCAGCCTCGAGCGCGTGAGGTAGTGGGTGACCCCCCCAGCCCCCACCCCCATCTGATCTTATATTACAAACACTTCGGGAAGGGGGGGCAGGGCGGGGGGGTTCATATACGGCAAGCAAAGAGTCAATACTGAGTTACTGGAACGTTGGGTCTCGTCGCGCATCTGGATCACACAGGATAGCTGGTGATCTAAAAGTAAAACATGGCGTGCGTTTTGCCGGGAGTGAGAGGGGTATCAGATGAGAGAAGCAGAGGAATTCTTGGGGTGTCCCCTCACTGGGTATGGAGGCATGGGGGGGGGGCTGGTGTTTATTATTACAGAAACAAGGGCATGTTGAGCTCGCCAGGTCAGGCCCAGCTGAGCCCTGTGATGGAGCGCGGACTGGGCAGGCAGCTTACTGCGGCACAGATATATATTTACAAACTCCAGCCGCACGCAGAACAGGAGCAGACCGATGGCGCTGAGTCACGCTCCCTAAGCTCCTCTGGTGACTGGTGACTGATGTCCACCCGTCGTTTTGATTCCTCCAATGTCTCTGAGTGACTCTTTCTGACTCCGCCCACGAGAGATAAGCTCCGCCTTTCCACCACGCCGTCCACAAGTCAGCGACAAGTAGCATTTTAGCGGCACTACAAATAAACACAGGGATATTTCCACTGCAACTGGAGACCGTGAGGCGATTTCTTTAACAACAGCTAGATCTTCTCTGCTCCTTTAAAGGGCAATAAGGACTTCTGTAAACAGGTCTGTCAGCACAGGTTTCTCATGTAATTAAACAGCGCAGTAAAGATATAACCGAGTCACGATGTTGCTGCAAACATCACAGAAATGTGGGGAGAACGTGGTGATTTGGAGTCAAGCCACTCCTACATTTACATTTACATTTGACATTTTAAGCAGTTAGCAGATGCTCTTATCCAGAGCGACTTACAAGATGTGCATTAATACATGGTAAGATCAATCATAGTCCACGCCAGAGATCAGTGCAGTAATACAGGAATAGACATAATTGTTGGCAGCTGCGTACCACACCTGTAACACTGGGAGGGAAAAGTTATTATTATTTTTGTTGGACAGCCATCAACATATATACATATACATACTCTCCCTGTAGTCTGTTTTTTTGTTAACTTAGGGACGTAGCTGCTTAGTATTACACATGTCTACTTGTTTATGTATTGTATTAGGCTTAGGCATTATTTTCAGCACTGATTGTTTTATTGCTACCTTTGAATTGTGGCTACAGATTTACCTACAGGGTCCTAGTTTAACTATGTGGTTGCTCCTAGCACCTGGAACTGTTCTTGACTACGGTTAACACTTTGTTGTACATCGCTCTGGATAAGAGCGTCTGCCAAATGCCTGTAATGTAATGTAATGTAATATTACAAAATGCAGTATTAAACCAGCAGTGGTGATGACAGTTAGTAAAAATGTCAGTGGCTGGGCCGATGTTGCACAACACAAGCGCAACCCCACGACGTGAGAGACTAAACATGCGTACTTCCCGTAGCTCAGTTGGTAGAGCTTGGCAACAAAGCCAAGTTTGTGGGCTCAAATGATTCTGCATGTCTGTCATTCGGATGGGACGGTAAAAAAAGTCCTGACTCTCTGTGGTCATGGCGCTTCTCGAAAAGCGTAGGGTGTTAACCCCGTGTCCTGGCCAAATTCACAACCAAGACAATATATATACAATTCATTCCCTCCCTCCTGGCCTCTCCACTGTGTATCTGATGTGTGGTGAGTTTGTACTGGCGCACTATGGCTGCCGTCGTGTTCACCCAGGTGGGTGTTGCACATTGGTGGTGGTTGAGGTGAGTTGCTCCTATCATTGTAAAGCGCTTTGGGTCCCTTGAAAAGCGCTATATAAATGTTCAATGTTCAATTCAATTCAATTCAATGTGGGCACACAACCCCAGGATGTTAAACTATGTGAGAGAATAAACAGCATCCCTGTAGCAGGCTGTCTGCGGTCATTTTAAGGCTGATTAGCCAGTTTGTTGAATGTAATACTTAACCATGGTAATTGTGACCACATTAGATGCCAATAAACGTTCCAGCTCACTGGATACAATGCACCTCGGGAAAGCACTTTGCCCCAGTCTCCCAACACTAAATTTGAGCATGACGAAGGGCCTTCCTTCCACAGGAAGAGAGAGTGTGGAAATCGCTACTGCCATCTAGTGGACAGTCTAGTGATTGGTTTAACACGATGATGTGATTCTGGCACAAGGGCAACTCTGTTTAAAACATGGACACTAGGAGCTGGCCAACCGTTTCCAAAGGACGTTCAACTTTGAAAACGGGGAGGCAGTGGCTCAGTGGTTAGCGACACGGGCTGGCAAGCGGATGGTTGCTGGTTCGAACCCCAGGAAGGCCAAACAAAACGTGGAACTGGAAACCGGGGGGAGGCTAGTTCACTTCCTGGGGCACTGCTGAAGTGCCCTTAAGCAAGGCACTGAACCCCTAAAACTGCTCCAGGGGCGCTGTACTATGGCTGATCCTGCGCTCAGACCTCTCTTAGGAGAGATATGAGAAAATACTTAATTCCAATTACCATGGCAAAAATAAAGAACGTTATATTAACTGTTTTCTGCATGAAGCAGCTTTGGGAAGAGCTCAGGTTGCTGGTACTTAAAATCAGTTACCTGATTAGACCTCACCTCGTCTGCTCATATTTACACTGTTCTGTGTCTCTCTGTGCATATTTACACAACACTCCTCTCTCTCTGTCCCTCTGTCTGTCCCTCTGTCTCTCTCTCTCCCTCTCCTTCCCAGAGTTGTTCATGACTGGTGCTCTGCGCCAAGTTAATGGGGGTTCCACTGGCCGGGGGCCGGCGTGCGCTCGTTTGATTTCCTCCGATGGGGCGGGTGGGGCGGGTCCCGGGGGCGGGTCCCGGGGGGGGTTCGGCGCGCTCTCATTACTGACAGCGTCTGATTAAAATGTCAGGGGGGCACTGTGTTTCGGGTTCCCGCTGCCATGAACCTTTAACTCCGCCAAACCCAGAAATGTTTCCACAACTGGGTGACCGGGGTCACGGCGGCTGGTAGCTCTGCTCATTAAGTTACAACTTCTGCCCTTGGGGCGTACGCTGCCCCCAATCCCTGTGTGTAACGAGGACATGGCCGGGGGGGTGCGGGGAAGACTACTGGCTGGGTGATGGACAGGCAGGAAAATTAGCAAAAAAATAATTGTTTTACATTTTGTTTATGATTTGATCCCATTTCTCCCAATTTAGTAGACAATTACACCCTCTCTCTTTTTCATGTCAGTCTCCCCCTCGTATTGTGAGTTTGCTGCCGTAGCCCTGAGACCGACAGTGACAAAGGTGAAGTATCACCTCCTCCGAGACGGCACTCGCCAAGCCGTAGACCGGAACTCTGGTACTACAGAGCCACTCCTATACGCAGTGAACTCGTGTCGGTGTCCCTCCCCCCTCCCTGGGGAGGGCAGCCAATTGCCGCCCCCTAGTGGCACTAGACACAATCGAACCCCGGTCACCGTGGCCAGCGTTGAACGCTGTAACCGCTAGACCACCCGGAAGGCCCTAGCAATACATTTTAAGAGAGTAATTATGGATACAGTATTAAGATTAGATTAGAAGGTCAGGTTGCTATGTTCCTCCAGTACGACCACCAATTGGATACAAAAGATCATTTTTTGCCTCAATTTTAGCCAATCAGAGCTCTGGAAACAAAACGGTCCTCCACATGGGAGAACATCTGGGCCCGTATGTACAAAGACTCTAAGAGTAGGAGTGCTGATCTAGGATCAGGTTTCCCCCTGTCCATGTCCTAACCATGTCCATTATGAGCTAAAAGGCTAAACTGATCCTAGATCAGCACTCCTGCTCTTAGAATCTTTGTACATGCAGGCCCTGATCTCCAATCAGCAGCACTGGTGAACTGGGGGGTCAGTATGCTATTATTAGTTAGGTAACAAATGAACTAGATATACAACTTTTTACTTCATTATAAATGTGGATTGCTAGGTTTTAAAAATGGTTTTCAAATGTTTTTGTCAAAAGCTGAAGTTTGTTGTTATTTAATGTAATCTAGTGAATTATAGCTGTGATGATCAATTTTCAATAGGAACACTGTGATTATCACGTTCCAATACAAACACAACCCTTAATGACAATGACCACTGAACTCATTCACATTTTTCTAAGAAAAAAACAAAAAAAACACCTTACTCGATAACACACCTTGTTGTTATATTGAAACAGACCTTTTTGTACATTGGATCGATGAAGTTGGGCACATTTATAGGCCTACAGGTGGTGAAAACAACATGTTTGCGTGAACAATATTTGCCTAATGCTGACAGTTATGTGGAGATTGAATGAGTTGCCATTGACCCATTTTACAATAACTTAGAGGAGTATTCCGGCATTTTTAATTACATAAATTGATTTTCGATTTACCGACGATGTTGTTGAACATCGCGTGCATGTTGCGTGTGTTTGGTGAGATGCGGAATCAGGACCGCGGAATCACTTGCAATCTTCCGCAAGAGACTCAAAACCCACCTCTTCAGACTCCACAACCACTGAACACTGTCCATCTAGCCAATCTGTCCTCACCACTGTTTAGTTGTTCTACACTATTTTTAAAAAAACTAAGAAAAACACTAGCCTTTTCTTTCCCAGTGTTACAGGTATGATACGCAGACGCCTGCAATTATGTCTATCGCTGTATTACTGCACTGATCTTGTGCGCTAACTATGATTGTTCTTACCTTGTATTGATGCACATCTTGTAAGTCGCTCTGGTTAAGAGCGTCTGCTAAATGCTTAAAATGTAAATGTAGATGCGGCCATCTTGTTTTTCAGTTAGCATTAGCCACTGTAGCCAAAATAGACGGGATTGAATAGAGAACGTTAGCGTTCTCCAAAAAAGCCTGAAAAATATCCCCCAACACAACTCGTAAAGCAACGTCATTACACCTTCAGATGTTTAAAACGAAGCTCTTATTTAAAATTGTTGTAAAATTGAAACTGGCTTTTCACTGATCCCCTTGACTTGTAAGGCCTCAAACCAAGACTGCAGCAAGTACAAAAACTGCTGCACCTGACTGTATAGTTTCAAACAAAACGTTGTGATTGAGCTCACTAAATAATGAGCTCACTAACCTTTTCTTTCCCAATGTTACAAATGATATGAGACGCCCAATGATGTCTATTGGCGTTTTACTGCACTGATCTTGTCGCTAACTATGTTTGTTCCTACCATGTATTAATGCACATCTTTTATTTGGATAAAGGTGCTAAATGCTTAAAATGTAAATGTAAAATGTAAATAATGGTGCACACAAAAAGACTGAACCAACTCACCATCGCAGGTAAGCGAAGGTGACGGTTTGAGGCCACATCCACTCACCGAGAGCAGAGACAAAACACAGGGTTCGGTTTGTTTTGATTTATGGGATCGTTATTCCTTAAACGTCCATTCGCTGTAGTTCAAATGAGGCTCCTTTCCTGTTTTCGACCATCATTCGCCTTTTGAGCTCATTATATTTGTCCTCCTGTGATTTTCAGAAAGATTATTTACATCAATGTTATGCGAAACAGTTCAACAGAGGAAATCATTTGACCTTTGTAAAATACAAGAAACCCGTCCTTACTTATGCACAATTGTTCCATTAAACACTGGTAACAGTTCTAAAATATATCCAACAGTCAAAAAAAAAAACTCCCTTTTTGCGTTTGAAACGTTGCATCGTCTGTTGTGTAATGTCAATGTTGTATGGGTGTGTAACTAATAAAGTTTATTCAAACCACTAAACGACTAAAACGTTATGGCTAAAAGTCTAATGCAATATCATAATAAAACAATTGGTCTTTTCCTTAAAACGTTTGGAGGTACTTTGGAAAAAGGTTTTGTATGATAAGGAGGACATGATTCTCTGCGTAAAACCAAGTTCTTACGATGCTCTTCTAAAACAGCCACTACAAACACACCCTCATCCATCGACTTCTGGATCACATGCAGTGGATATTTTTAGTCGTGAAAAATTGCCTGTCGAACCATTTTCACCCCGTGAACTCAAACGTTCGCTGCACACATTATGCACAGATTCAAAACCACGCCGCCTTAATGCGCTTTGAGATATGTAGCCTATTAGCCCCGTTTCGCCGCAAGTAGCCTAATCATCCATCAAATATAATGTAGAGGGCTTGTTACGCCCAACTTCAGACACGGAGCGGAGGAACGGCCTTCCGGAGATATACGGCTTCTATTAAATACTGTACGGGCTATCGGGTGCCTTAAATCACCGAGACTGCATTTCCCCCAGACCTCGGCAGCAGCTATCAAACCCCGCACAATTCTTTATAGCTGTGCGACGTTCGCTGCGCGCTGAGGCACACAATAGTTTATAGCCCCTACTGTACGGCGTCGGCCGTTTTCATAAATACATCAGCTGATTCTAACGCAAAAAAGGTGCATTTGGCTCTTAAGCCCAAGAACATTGGGTACAGACCAATAATAATAATATTAAAAAAACACTCCTGCTCCTTTTTCGTTGTTGTAACTAAATGACTTCTCTCCCCATGACGTGGTCCTAGTTCGCAGCAGTAACTGTGTGTGATGTATCTTACATTCTATACTGACTGTGTTATGTTCCCCAGACATGCACAGATAGTTGAATATAATACTGTGCAGACTTAGTGCAGTGGCTGATGGGATAGGTGCTGGAGGGAGCCTCACAATGCCCCTAACAGGCAGATAAAGCCCTAACAGGCAGATACTTTTTTTTTAGGCAGATAACCTTTTTCCTTCCCAGTGTTACAGGTACTTTTCCTTGTGTTACGCAGCTGCCAACAACGATGTCTATCGCTGTATTTCTGCACTGACCTCGTGTGCAAACTATGATTGTTCTTACCATGTATTAATGCACATCTTGTAAGTCGCTCTGGATAAGAGCGTCTGCTAAATGCTTAAAATGTAAAATGTAATGTACAATGTCCCTAACAGGCAGACAGGGCCCTTACAGTGCCCCTAACAGGCAGACAGGGCCC
Source organism: Aldrovandia affinis (assembly GCA_029706075.1). NCBI lineage: Eukaryota > Metazoa > Chordata > Actinopteri > Notacanthiformes > Halosauridae > Aldrovandia > Aldrovandia affinis. The sequence continues at coordinate 140,602 of JAINUG010000499.1, forward strand.
TTACAATGCCCCTAACAGGCAGACAGGGCCCTTACAATGCCCCTAACAGGCAGACAGGGCCCTTACAATGCCCCTAACAGGCAGATAGTGCCCTTACAATGCCCCTAACAGGCAGACAGGGCCCTTACAGTGCCCCTAACAGGCAGCCCTTATCGGTAAGATGGAAGTGACTCAGACATCACGTCTGTATCAGTCAGAGCAATGGCTGTGGAAATCGATCGATAGAGAGACAGAGCGTGAAGGAGGACAGGAAGAGATGGGGGGGGGGGGTGAGTGATGACGGTCATCGAGCGCGCGCCACCATCACCACCGCTGTGTATGAAGCTGTCAGAGAGCCGTCACAGGACAGCTGTTCATCACACTGTCATCTGGCTCCATTAGGGACGGGCAGACGGCTTCATCAGGGCTGCAGGGTTAGTCTGAGCCTGGCTGGTGGGCCACACAGGGTTAGTCTGAGCCTAGCTGGTGGGCCACACAGGGGCTACATACTGCATACAATGCTAGTGACCTATCTGCAGGCTAGTGTTTAGGAACAAACACAAAAAAACATGTCAATATTTGGTGGTGGAACGATCTTCTGCACTCGGTCAGGACCGCGGAATCACTGGCCATCTTCTGCAAGAGACTCAAAACCCACCTCTTCAGACTCCACTACCACTGACTCTGTACATTAATTAACTGCCATCACCACTGCTAACATGTTTAAAACTGAAATAAACCCCCCCCCCAAAACACACAAATAAGTTTTATTTCCCTGTGCTCCAGGTACGGTGTGCAGGTGACAGCAATGACGTCTATTGCAGTGTTACTATACTGATCTCCTGCACTGACCATGATTGATCATATCATGTATAAATGCACTTTAAGATAAGAGCGTCTGCTAAATGCCTAAAATATAAAATGTGAATGTAAAATGTAATATTTCAGAGTCTGGCCATATGTCCTGGGAGCAGGGTTTGGGTTTAAACCCCATTTGAGTGGCAGTTCCTCTCAGGCAAAGGCCTTGTGATGTCATACATCACAAATCACACTATGGGCCCACTGAAAGTGGCGCATGGGCTGTTTCCATGCTGCAAAATCTGCGAAAGGTGACCTGCTTTACGCCCAATACCAACAACACCCCCTGCTTCTGATGCACAGATGGCAGAGAGAGAGAGAGGGAGGGAGGGAGGGAGGGGGAGGGGAGAGGGAGGGAGGGAGGGAGACGGAGAGAGAGTGAGAGTGAGTGAGAGTGAGAGAGAGAGGGAGAGAGACAGAGAAGGAGAGAGAGAGAGGAGCAGAGAGAGAGATCTAGACAGAAAGAGAGAGAGGGAGAAAGAGAGACAGAGAGAGGCAGAGAGGGAGAGAGAGATCTAGACAGAAAGAGAGAGAGGGAGAAAGAGAGACAGAGAGAGGCAGAGAGGGAGAGAGAGATAGAGAGATAAACAGAGAGGCGGTGTGGAAGTGGAAGCAACAGAGGAAGGAGGTAGAGGTAGAGAGAGAGAGAGGGAGAGTGCACACAGATAAGACAGGCAGAAATGAAGGTAGATGAATTTGAGATGTAGACACACACATTCACACAGCCATTAATTCACATTCACTTAAACAGCCTCACAAGCCTTGACACAAACACACAGGTAACAGTATAACTAAGAGAGGTGCAACAGTGTAAGCTGTTACCAAGACAAGCTGCCATGGCAACAGGAGGATGGTTCATCACCTGACCTCTAATGTGGATGGATGATGACATTGCGCTGCCCTTGTCCAGAGCGTGGTGCAGTGCCACAAGCTGCCACTAGAGGGCAATATAAGACCAATAAATCATTTTCAAAACCAACATAAATGGATCAATGCAAGAAGATGCATTTAAGCCCTATAAACACTTACACACACAACACAACGTCTGCCCTTCACAAAGATTAGCCAGGCTTAATGAAATTGCAAGTAGGAAGCTGCTGTGGTGTGTGCTATGCAATGCGATTTAAGGGAGGTTGTGTTATTGTTGTTCAGTTGTGTAGTTGTGTTGTGTGGTTTTTATTGCATTGTGTTAATATAATATGTCATTTAGCAGACACTTTTATCCAGAGAGAGAGGGAGAGAGCGAGAGTGTACTGTAAGGTGGGTTAAGATTGAAAGAGATATATATATATATATAGAGAGAGAGATAGGTAACAGGCCTACAGCACAGAACCTGGCACCTGGATCTATTCTGTAAACACACTGTCTCTAACACACCTTAACCTGGGGCTATTCTATTAATATACACCATTTAGCAGATGCTTTTATCCAAAGCGACTTACAGTACAGAATGCATACATTTTTCAGTATATGTGGTCCCAGTGGGAATTGAACCCACAACCTAAGTGTTGCCAACGCCACGCTCTACCTACTGAGCCACACAGAACCACGCTCTACCTACTGAGCCACACAGAACCACGCTCTACCTACTGAGCCACACAGAACCATGCTCTACCTACTGAGACACACAGAACCACGCTCTACCTACTGAGCCACACAGAACCACGCTCTACCTACTGAGCCACACAGAACCAAGCTCTACCTACTGAGCCACACAGAACCACCAGGTTATTGGGTTGTGTTGTGTTATTGTTGATTTGTGTTATTGTTGGTTTCTGTGTTTGTTATTTTGTGTGTTGTATTGTGTTGTGTTGTGTTGTGTGTTTGTTGTTGTGTTGTGTTGTGTTATGTTATTGTTGATTTGTGTGTTGTTGGTTGTGTTGTGCTGTTGTCCGGTGCAGGCCAGCGCCCCTGGAGACGCTCAGGTTTCGCGGGGCGGGGGCTTGTGTCTGCGTAGCGGAGCGCCGTCATGTTGTTCGCGCTCAGCGGGTATCGGGTTCCTCACCGAGACGTGACCAGATGTGAAAAACTGCAAGAGACCAAAACTGTGTCTGTGCAGCACCAAGCCATTTAAAAACCATGTTTGAGAAAACCCAACCAGCCGAGGCCTGGTCTAACGGCCTGCCGTCGTAGAGTGAGTGAGCAGAGGTGGGGGGGGCAGTGTGGTATAATGGTTAGGGAACTGGGCTTGTAACATTAAGGTTGCAGGTTCAATCCACAGGTGGAACACTGCCGTTGTACCCTTGAGCTAAAGGTACTCAACCTGAATTGCTTCAGTTAATATCCAGCTGTATAAATGGATTGTAAAGAAATGTAAACTGTAAGTCGCTCTGGATAAGAGCGTCTGCTAAATGCCTGTAATGTAACATGGGGGCTTATGGGTAAAGTTTACTGGGGATCAGACCGTCAGGATTCTAGAATATCAACAAACTGAGCTGATACTGGCGCGGCCGGTGGAATTGAACCCCAGCTGCAGTGGCCAGCGTTGAACGTTGTAACCGCTACACCACCCGAGAGGCCACGCAGAGCCACTCTTGTATGTGCTGAGCTCATGCCGGCTCCCCCCCCCCCACCCCCACCCCCACAGGGCGGACAACCAATCGCCGCCCAGAGCGGGACTCCTGGCCAGAGCCGCCTGCGCTGCCTCATTCTCTGTGTTTGTGCTATTGAGTCACTCCACACACACTCTGTGACTCCGGTTTCCACGAGCGAGCTGGTTAACCGGGAAAGATGGACAGATGAGGGGATAGTGGATTGCCTTTTACATAACGCTTATATAATATCTCAAAGTGTTCTACAGTGAAGGGGGGAGAACTCACTTCAGCCAACGCCAACGTGTGAGCACGCACCAGCCATTTTGTGCCAGAACGCTCTCATTACATTTACATTTACATTATTGCGGAAGGTCGTTCCATCAGCTCTCTACACATCATTTTTTCATTTTTTCCTTGTTTTTCTCCCAATTTGCTTGCCAATTATACCCTCTATTTATTTCAGTTCACCCTCCCCCACGAGTCCGCCGCCCGTCCTCCGGGTAACGAGACCATTTTTCCCGGGCCGGTAGATCCGCCTCCTCCTTCCTGCTCCTCGACGAACTCGTGCTGGCTCACCCTCCCCCCTCCCCCTGGGGTGGACAGCCAAACGCCCCCACCCCCCGATCGGGGCTGATGACCAGGGCCGGTCTGGTAGAGACAGGTTTCGAACCGCGTCCCTGACAGGCAGTGCACACCGTATCGGACCAGCCAAGATACGGTGCGTTAGACCACTACGTTAGGCAGGGAACTCTTAAAGCAGTTAAGCGCACTCAACCGACGATGACCATGATTAAAGATCAATACTAATTTGTATCACCAATTTGTTTGTAAACGGGTCACATATAATCAGAAGTTATAATCAATACCAGTTGTTTTAGCTCTTCGATTCATTCATAAAAAACCCACCAGTGACTCGTTTCTTTCTTCAAGGATCCAAGTAGATCACTCTCAGTATGTCTCAAAGACAGGCACGTTGATTGAGAGCTTGTTTGGAACAAAGACACATCGTGAGCTGAAAGGAGAGACTTGCTGCCAAACAGAGGCACCAGCAGAGGGGAGCAAATGTCCCCTTCTGTTCAAATTGTGAAATGAAACAAAAAAGTCACAAAATGTGAAACCAAGTCTCAGCCCACTTGCAGAAACCTGCTGGTTCAGGGGCAGGCCTCCCGGGTGGTCTAGCGGTTACAACGTCCGACGCTGCCCACTGCGACCGGGGTTTGATTCCATCGGCCGCGCCAGAGTCGGCTCTGGTCGGGAGTGCCACTAGGGGGCGGCACTAGGCTGTCCGCCCCAGGGAGGGGGGAGGGAAGCTGATATGAGATCGCTGCATATAGGAGTGGCTCTGTGTGTGCCGGAGTTACAGTCGATGGCTTGGCGAGTGCCGGCTCGGAGGAGGCGGTACATCGCCTTTGTCACTGCCGGTCTCAGGGCTAAGGCAGCAAACTCACAATACGAGGGGGGGATTGACATGAAAAGGGAGGGTGTAATTGGGGCTACAAAATTTGGGGAGAAAAATGGGATTTAAAAAAAATCTGAAAAACAGCTCTGGGGAGTTCTGGGGCGTATATCAGAAGTTACCAGGTGTGACACACTGTCATTGGGGAGATTTCAATGGAGAATAATGAGGCCGTACCATCACCGCACAGACCACGTCTGCCACCATTTACATTTTTACATTTTAACAATTTAGCAGACGCTCTTATCCAGAGCGACTTACACAGTTTACATTTCTTTACATACAATCCATTTATACAGCTGGATATTTTACTGAAGCAATTCAGGTTAAGTACCTTTAGCTCAAGGGTACAACGGCAGTGCCTAACCTGGGAATTGAACCAGCAACCTCTGAGTTACAATTCCAGCTCCCCTAACCATTAGGCTACACTACACTGCCACATCAAAGGCCAGGCCCGGTTCTACAAGGGTGTGAAAGGGTGCATTGCCCCCTCAGATTGATATTTCGCACCCTCAGTTGAATATTGTAATAAAACCTTTGGAAAAGCACTACAGATTTTCTGTGTGTATGCATGCACGTCCTTGCAGGCTCATAACACACGCAGCCAGATATAATTATTTGATCTTGCCTCATGCGTTGTCACGTGGCATTTGTTTGGTGTTTCAGATCATTTTTTACCTACCGGTCTACCGTAGTCAACTGTTTAGTGTGCGAGACCAGTTTTCAAATGGTTAGCGAGGCGTAGCTAATGTAGCTAGCTACAGCATCATAATGGAGATTCTCAAATGGTTAGCGAGGCGTAGCTAATGTAGCTAGCTACAGCATCATAATGGAGATTCTCAAATGGTTAGCGAGGCGTAGCTAATGTAGCTAGCTACAGCATCATAATGGAGATTCTCAAATGGCTGCAGCTGCAACACCGCCACCACCACAGCCAAAGACACAGAGACAGACTGTGGCAGCCAGCACAGTGTGCGCTGCAGCTAGCTGCTACTGCACCCCCGCTCATTTCACATGCACCCTTAGTGATTTTCGTCTGGATCCAGGCCTGCCCAAGGCAATCGCTGTGTTCAACACAAAAGGTTGGAAAATGTTGGGAAAAAGTGTGGGAGCCGCCGGCTCATCTCTTCTCGAAAGGGGGTAGGGTGGAGCGAGGGTACGGGAGCCTTGCACGTTGAGCTGTGCCGTAATTCTGAACAATGTGTTGACGTCCCCCTCCCTCCGTCACAAATTCAGAGATGGCACAGCCAACGGAGGCTTTGAACCTGCAAAAAAACCCAAAACGCACATCTGTTTCTGCGAACGAAACCATCCAGAGTCCCGCTGCCAGAAAAGACGGAATCGAGAAAACATGTACAAAGGGCGAGATCGTGTTCATATTGTTTCGAACGTGAAATGTGATCCACGCGCACCAGATGGCTGGCCGAACGTGAGAGACGATTTTAAGGGGGGCATGCCGTTTCTTTCCCCATCATGCAGTACCCCCGTTACGGTGTTTTGATTTAGTCAGATATCACTTTAAAGAAAAGCACTATGACTGAGTGCTTTTTTAAATCTCTTGGTCTGTTCGGTATGGGAGGAATCTACTTACAGCAGCGACCGCAGATAATGCTGCTCCGGCCACTTCGAAGAGCATGAATTACGCATGAACATATGGCCGCATTAATATGTTTGTGACGTAGTTCGTGGCTCGGTCTCTTGTGTTTTTGTAAGTGCACTTTTGGCATCGTGCAGTTTTATATTTATGCTAATGTTGTGAAACAAATTTCGCCTTCTGGAGACAAAATATTCTATTCTGGGGTTTTGTTTTACATTTAGTGCCGGTGTCCCGACAGTTCAGCCTTTGTTTAGTTCTGAACAGGGCTTTGTGTCTATTTGCCTTTTCATCCTAAATGTATAATATTTTACATTTGAGATGAGTTATTCCTGGGCTCAGGTAAGGTACGGGTAACAATGCGTTATAGTGCCCCAAGTTAAGGTGTGGTTCTGTGTGGCTCAGTAGCTAGAGCATGGTTCTGTGTGGCTCAGTAGAGTGGTTCTGTGAGGCTCAGTAGGTAGAGCGTGGTTCTGTGTGGCTCAGTAGAGTGGTTCTGTGAGGCTCAGTAGGTAGAGCGTGGTTCTGTGTGGCTCAGTAGGTAGAGCGTGGTTCTGTGTGTCTCAGTAGGTAGAGCGTGGTTCTGTGTGGCTCAGTAGGTAGAGTGTGGTTCTGTGTGTCTCAGTAGGTAGAGCGTGGTTCTGTGTGGCTCAGTAGGTAGAGCGTGGTTCTGTGTGGCTCAGTAGGTAGAGCGTGGTTCTGTGTGGCTCAGTAGGTAGAGCGTGGTTCTGTGTGGCTCAGTAGGTAGAGCGTGGTTCTGTGTGGCTCAGTAGGTAGAGCATGGTTCTGTGTGTCTCAGTAGGTAGAGAGTGGTTCTGTGTGGATCAGTAGGTAGAGCATGGTTCTGTATGGTTCAGTAGGTAGAGCGTGGTTCTGTGTGGCTCAGTAGGTAGAGCGTGGTTCTGTGTGGCTCAGTAGGTAGAGCGTGGTTCTGCATGGCTCAGTAGGTAGAGCATGGCTCTGTGTGGCTCAGTAGGTAGAGCATGGTTCTGTGTGTCTCAGTAGGTAGAGAGTGGTTCTGTGTGGATCAGTAGGTAGAGCGTGGTTCTGTATGGTTCAGTAGGTAGAGCGTGGTTCTGTGTGGCTCAGTAGGTAGAGCGTGGTTCTGTGTGTCTCAGTAGGTAGAGTGTGGTTCTGTGTATCTCAGTAGGTAGAGCGTGGTTCTGTGTGGCTCAGTAGGTAGAGCGTGGTTCTGTGTGGCTCAGTAGGTAGAGCGTGGTTCTGTGTGGCTCAGTAGGTAGAGCGTGGTTCTGTGTGGCTCAGTAGGTAGAGCATGGTTCTGTGTGTCTCAGTAGGTAGAGAGTGGTTCTGTGTGGATCAGTAGGTAGAGCATGGTTCTGTATGGTTCAGTAGGTAGAGCGTGGTTCTGTGTGGCTCAGTAGGTAGAGCGTGGTTCTGTGTGGCTCAGTAGGTAGAGCGTGGTTCTGCATGGCTCAGTAGGTAGAGCATGGCTCTGTGTGGCTCAGTAGGTAGAGCATGGTTCTGTGTGTCTCAGTAGGTAGAGAGTGGTTCTGTGTGGATCAGTAGGTAGAGCGTGGTTCTGTATGGTTCAGTAGGTAGAGCGTGGTTCTGTGTGGCTCAGTAGGTAGAGCGTGGTTCTGTGTGTCTCAGTAGGTAGAGTGTGGTTCTGTGTATCTCAGTAGGTAGAGCGTGGTTCTGTGTGGCTCAGTCGGTAGTGCATGGCACTGACAACGCTTAGGTTGTGGGTTGGATTCCCATTGGGACCATATATACTGAAAAATGTATGCATTCACTATTGTAAGTCGCTTTGGATAAAAGCATCTGCTAAATGGTATATATACACAGTACATATATATATAGAATAGTACCAGGTTAAGGTGTATTAGAGACAGTGTGTTTACAGAATGGACCAGGTTAAGGTGTGTTAGAGACAGTGTATTTACAGAATAGATCCAGGTTCCAGGTTCTGTGCTCCACTCTGTAGATTATCGGCTGGTTGGTGAGGTTGGGGGGAGTTGACAGGATTTACAGAACGAAGCGCTGCTCTAATCTTATATTAATGCTGTTATTTTGAGGCTTACAGAGCAGGGCTGTGTATGTGGGCCATGGCCACACACTAGTGTACAGGGCGCCTACCACTGCAGCAGAGGAAGGGGCCTACAGGCTGGTTACCTATCACACTCTCTCACTCTCACTCTCACTCTCACTCTCCCTCTCCCTCTCTCTCACTCACTCACTCACTCACTCACTCACTCACTCACTCACTCACTCACTCACTCACTCACTCTGTCTCTCAATCTCACTGTCTCCCCCTCTCCCTCTCTCTCTCTCACTCACTCACTCACTCACTCTGTCTCTCAATCTCACTGTCTCCCCCTCTCCCTCTATCTCTCTCAATCTCTCTCCCTCTCTCTCACTCACTCACTCACTCACTCACTCACTCTCTCTCCCTCTCCCTCTCCCTCTCTCTCACTCACTCACTCACTCACTCAATCTCACTGTCTCTCAATCTCTCTTTCTCTCTCTCTCTCTCTCACTCTCACTCTCTCCCTCTATCTCTCAATCTCTCTCTCCCTCTCTCTCTCTCTGTCTCTCTCTCTCTCTCAGACAACACCACTCTCCAGTGCACTGTAGCTTCAGGGCAGGAGAAAGTGAATATCTGTGTGAACCTACCTCTCCATCTCTCTATTTCATTACAGGCATTTAGCAGACGCTCTTATCCAGAGAGACTTACACAGTTTTACATTTCATACATACAATCCATTTATACAGCTGGATTTACTGAAGCAATTCAGGTTAAGTACCTTTCTCAAGGGTACAATGGCAGTCACTCTCTCTCCCTCCCTTCCTCTCTCCCCTCTCTCCCCTCCTCCCTCCCTCCCTCTCTTTCTCTCTCCCTCCCTCCCTCTCCTCTCTCCCTCCCTCCCTCTCTCTCCCCCTCCTTCCCTACCTCCCCCACCTCCCTCCCTCCCTCCCCTCCTCCCCCCCTCCCTCTCCCTCCCCCCTCCCTCTCCCTCTCCCTCCACCCCACCTCCCTCTCCCTCCCTACCTCCCCCTCACCCTCACCCTCTCCCTCCCCCCCTCTCCCTCTCCCCCCTCCCTCTCCCTCTCCCCCCTCCTCTCCCTCTCCCCTCCTCTCCCTCTCCCTCTCCCTCCCTCTCTCCCTCTCCCTCTCCCCCTTCCTCTCCCTCTCTCCCTCTCCCTCTCTTGTTTTTCTGGGTGAATGTTCTCCCAGCGCTCTGTGAAACCTTTATGCCCTCTTCAGGTCTCTCTGGGCCCATCTGGCCCGTTTATGTAGCGTTAGCATGTGTTTCTGTAGCGTTAGCATGTGTTTCTGTAGTGTTAGCATGCTGCTTCTGTAGCATTAGCATGCTGTTTCTGTAGCGTTAGCATGCTGTTTCTGTAGCATTAGCATGTGTTTCTGTAGCGTTAGCATGCTGCTTCTGTAGTGTTAGCATGCTGCTTCTGTAGCATTAGCATGCCGTTTCTGTAGCGTTAGCATTCCGTTTCTGTAGCGTTAACATGTGTTTCTGTAGCATTAGCATGCCGCTTCTGTAGCATTAGCATGTGTTTCTGTAGTGTTAGCATGCCGCTTCTGTAGCATTAGCATGCCGCTTCTGTAGCGTTAGCATGCTGCTTCTGTAGCGTTAGCATGTGTTTCTGTAGCGTTAGCATGCTGCTTCTGTAGCATTAGCATGTTGCTTCTGTAGCGTTAGCATGCTGCTTCTGTAGCATTAGCATGCCGCTTCTGTAGCGTTAGCATGCCGTTTCTGTAGTGTTAGCATGCCGCTTCTGTGCCTCTCAGCACACTGGTCTCCTGCCATTAGCATTAGCATGGGCTGAATGTCTACACACAGACAGAAACAGCCATGCTTGGGCTGCACCCGCTGCACAGGCACTTACATTTCCCAAGGGAGAGTCTAAAATATTTACATTTCTGTGACTCGAATATGGGAGCGAAAGACAGCTAGAAACGTGACCATGCCTCGATGCTCTGATGTGGATCAGGGTACGATGTGGTCTGTACAGCGAGGTGGGGGTAACTTTATTATTGACGTCCTGACGTCTCTGATGTTAAACTGGTTCCTGATTTTTTTCCCAATTTAGTGGCCAATTACACCCTCTATTTATTTAGATTTGCCCTCCCCACACGAGTCCGCCACTCATCTCTACGAGGCAAGATAATTCTCAGAGGGCAGCGAACTCCACTTCCTTCGAGACAGAATTCTCCAACCCACGTTCTGGAGACTCCTTTCCGTGCTTCACGGCAGACCCGAGCCGGCTCACCCTTCCCCCCTCCCCCTGGGGCGGACAGCCAAACGCCCCCGCCCCCGATCAGGGCTGACGACCAGGGCCAGTCTGGCAGAGACGGGTTTGGAACCGCGTCCCTGACAGGCAGCGCACACCACATCGGACCAGCCAAGATACGGTGCGTTAGATCACTACAATATCCGCCCCCTCCAAAGCTTTAAGAGGAAATTAAATATTTGCATACATAAGTGTCGCTCTGAATAAACAGCGTTGCAGAGTGATTTCCTGTTCCCTGGGCCCTGGAACAATGTCCCCACAACGCGAGCGCCTCTGTCCCACCCACCCACACATGCGTGTGCTTCAGGGGATGTTATCAGTGCTCTGCGTTAGTCACACAGCAATACGACACGCTCATCGTCAGCGGAGCTTTGCCGTTTTTTTGGTCTCCCCCCACATTGAGTCTTGTGCCTTTGATCCACAGATAAGCGGGCTCTCGCACTCAGCGAACGCTGGTAATCTGAAGTGCGTCAACTTCGATGCGTTCCCCTTTCGATCCACCAATGGAAAGGCACAGAGTGTTTGCTCACAGGAAATTCATTGTTTAAAAATAAGCACACTTTGCCCCCCCTCAGAAGGCCAGGGACCCAGTAACTGCAGTCCTTTGATGAGAGGATGTGAGGGAAAGAGGGAGGCCAGTGAAAGAGGGAGGGAGAGTGGAAGAGGGAGGAAGAGTGAAAGAGGGAGGGAGAGTGAAAGAGGGAGGGAGAGTGGAAGAGGGAGACTTGCTCACGTCAGAGATCTCCTCCACCGCTCCTCCGCGGAACAGCTGAAAGCTTGTGTCCTGAGTTATGGGAGGCTGTTGTTTCTGACAGGTAGAAATCAATTTCATTCTATTTATGTTGGTGGAGTCAGGGCCTTGCCTGGTGACTCACAGAGATTTTATTGACTGCGGGAGGTCTGCTCCCCCAGAATCCTCTCTGTTCCCCCCCAGAATCCTCTCTGTTCCATGTGGAGCTGGGCCACGGCTCGCAGTGATTCCCCTGTGGCCAGAAGAGCGCTGAAGTGGATGAATTAATGAGGCCGCCCTCGTTCACAGAGCTGAGACACACACCTGGCTGGGACAGGAAATATGCTGCAGAGCAGAATGGCCTCTCTGTGCCTCTCTCTCTGTGTCCTACTCTTTCCCTTCTCTCTCTCTGTCCTTCTCTTTCCCTGTACTTCTCTCTCTCCCTCTCTGTCCTTCTACCAGTCTCTGTGCCTCTCTCTCTGTGTCCTTCTCTATCTCTCTATGCCTCTCTCTCCATCCTTCTCTTTCCCCGTACGTCTCTGTGTCCTACTCTCTGTGTGTTTCTCTATCTCTCTATGCCTCTCTCCATCCTTCTCTTTCCCCGTACGTCTCTGTGTGCTTCTCTCTCTCTCCATCCTTCTCTTTCTGTATGCCTCTCTCCCTCTCTCTCTCTCCATCCTCTTTCCCTGTACTTCTCTCTGTGTGTGCCTCTCTCCCTCTCTCTGTGCTTCTCTCCCTCTCTCTGTGTGCTTCTCTCTCTCTCTGTACTTCTGTTTCCCTCTCTAATGACTCGCTCTGGCCCCCTCTTAATGACAACCTCAGACTGCTGTACCAAAGGAAATGCTCTGTGAAATAATAGTTCCCTAATTATTATAATTCATAGTTCCTGCTTAATATGTGAGATAACATGAAGTCATTTACTATACATGATGTCAGTAGCACTCAACACATTTAAAACACAATATATATAAACATGCATTTATATGTTATATATATATATGTATATATACAGTATATTTAAACATGAACACAGCTCATATTGACTCTAGATAATTGATGATGAACATACACTGCTGGCCTTTCCATTGAATCAGCCTTTTCATTCAGCTAATCTCAGCCATCCTCCAGAGAACCTTTCAAATGAATAAGCAATGAGATCCATATTGGCCCGAACACACAGGCCTGCAGGAGGAGGGTGAGAACCGTCTGCCTCCCGGGAGACGATGTCTCAGCGCGCCCCTCCTAAACGAGGCTACACCTGCCCGCAGCGTTGCCATAGAGACGAGGAGGAGAGAGGAGCTGCTGTGGACCGTACCACTAGAGGAAGGGGGGGGGGGGGCAGGGTGGAGATGCTGGGTTTCTGAATGGTAACGAGGCGCTTAATGAGTGAGCATCCCTCTGGAGGCTGTGGGGTGGGGCAGTCTGTGCACACACACACACACACACACACACACACACACACACACACACACACTCACACACACACACACACACACACACACACACACACATACACACACACACACACACACACACACACACATACACACTCACACACACACACACACACACACACACACTAAGCACACACACACACACATACACACACACACACACACACACTCACACACACACACACACACTCACACACACACACTCACACACACACACACACACACACACACACACACACACACACATACACACACACACACACACACACGCACACATACACACACACACACACATGCGCACATACACACACTCAAACACATACACACACACACACACACACACGCATACACACACATATGTGCACACACTCACACACACACACACACACACTCACACATATTTACACACGCACGCACACACACACACACACACACACACACACACACTCACACATATTTACACACTCACACACACACACACACACACACACACTGCGCAGCTGTAGAACGTGGTGGTGTAGTGAGGTAAACAGAGGCCTGTGGCTGATCCTGCTTCACTACAGTCTCAGACCTGGTGAGTCACAGGAAATGGGACTGAAGAGTGAAACTCACACCCCTCCCTGAGGTGCACACGCTGTGGGGTCCCTCTCCCGGGCCGGGTGAGAGGAGAACTGCCATTACACACCCTCTCTCTCTCTCTCTCTCTCCACTCTGTTACAGCTCCACACACCCTCTCTCTCTCTCTCTCTCTCTCTCCACTCTGTTACAGCTCCTCCCAGCCTCTCTCTCTCTCTCTCTCTCTCCACTCTGTTACAGCTCCACCCAGCCTCTCTCTCTCTCTCTCTCTCTCCTCTCTCTCTCTCTCTCTCTCTCTCTCTTTCCACTCTGTTACAGCTCCACACCCTCTCTCTCTCTCTCTCTCTCTCTCTCTCTCTCTCCTCTCTCTCTCTCTCCACTCTGTTACAGCTCCACACACCCTCTCTCTCTCTCTCTCTCTCTCTCTCTCTCTCTCTCTCTCTCTCTCTCTCTCTCTCTCTCTCTCTCTCTGTTACAGCTCCTTAGCTGCCCAGCAGAATATCGGGGTCAGAGGTCACACGCCCTGTGTGCTGCGGTCACCCTCAGCCACTTGGACAACACGGTACACTGGAACACACGCTGCCGATGATGTCACAAACAGTGGACCACGGTAAAGCAAACAGGCGCATGCCGATGATGTCACAAACAGTGGAACACGGTAAAGCAAACAGGCGCATGCCGATGATGTCACAAACAGTGGACCACGGTAAAGCAAACAGGCGCATGCCGATGATGTCACAAACAGTGGAACACGGTAAAGCAAACAGGCGCATGCCGATGATGTCACAAACAGTGGAACACGGTAAAGCAAACAGGCGCATGCCGATGATGTCACAAACAGTGGAACACGGTAAAGCAAACAGGCGCATGCCGATGATGTCACAAACAGTGGACCACGGTAAAGCAAACAGACGCGTGCCGATGGTGTCACAACCGAGATAATTACCCA
>JAINUG010000499.1:160000-182500 GCA_029706075.1 Aldrovandia affinis
ATCCAGAGCGACTTACAAGATGTGCATTAATACATGGTAGGAACAATCATAGTTTGCGCACGAGGTCAGTGCGGTAATACAGCGATAGACATCATTGTAGGCAGCTGCGTACCATACCTGTAACACTGGGAAGGAAAAGGTTAGTAATTATTTTTTGTTTTGTTTTACTAACGGTAAAAACGGTGTGGTACGAGTACTCCACTAGTTACAATGAAAACACCTTCCAACATGCAAATACGTTATAGCAATAGTTATATTTACTCAGGGATATTTACTTTTATAAATGCATATTTACCTTGCAAAACACTGCCGGATTTCTGGAATATGACCCGCAGGGAGAGTACACAACCCTACGGTATTTTACTGTAACCATGGAATCCAAGCAGCTGTGCCACAAATCAATTTTGGACCATATCTTGTTCTGAACAGGCTATTAAACAGACAACAAGAGCAGGAATGTGTTGGTGGGCGAAGGACAGTGTAAATTGCAGGTGTCAAAAGGAGAAACGGCCGCTCTGCTGGTGTAAAACAGAAGTGTGTGAGTTAGCCAGTGATTTATGAGCTCCTGCACTTCGGGTCCGAGAGAGGCGCCTTTTCGGCACAACGTCTTAATAACAGAATCATAAAGAAAAAGCAGCAGACAAACATAGAGTCAACAAAACAATGTATGTCGACTGACACAACTATCAGCAGTGATGGGCAGTAGTGTCACTACAAGTAGAGACGCTACTGCTAGTTTAACAACTAGTTTAACTACATTTCCCAGTAGCGTCACTATTTCCTAAATTGAAGAGCGGGATTAGCATTTCATAGCTTTCAGTGAGGGATAGCGTTCATGTAGAGGAGCTATGTTTTTGGTAACCAGTAGTTTAGCTTGCTACATTTTCTAAGTAGCTTGCCCAACACTGACTATCAGCAAATCAACACAATACACAATACCTGAATTGCTTCAGTAAAATATCCAGCTGTATAATGGATTGTATTTAAATAAATGTGAAACTGTAAATCGCTCTGGATGAGAGCGTCTGCTAAATGCCTAAAATGTAAAATGTACATTTTTCTTCTCTCCTTTTGTCGTTGAATGTCCAAACGGGACGTCCACAACAACCTTGTCCTCGTGGCCGGGTGCAATCTCAACAACCTATACTCCAACAACTTCAAATGTTTCAAATGCAACCTACATTATTGTTTTAATAAAACACCTGAACAAACATTTTTTTGTATGGATTATTTCTCTCTACTCTAAAATGCTTTTAAAAAATAATAAAATGCAATGGAAGATCTGATTGATCTTTTTGGGCTCGGAAATCGTCTCCTGCGGTTCCATATTTCCTTTCTTTGCACGATTCCTCCATCTGTTCATCGTCCTTGTCTGGGTCGAACACATTTGCACTGATGTTGAAAAACGTCGCGCAATTATTCGCGAGCTGTAATTGTCCTTTAAATGTAATTTAGCTCGATTCGTGCCAATAGCAATCAGGCAGTGCTGACATATTACAGAGAGGCAGCCATGTAAGCATCCCAGCTTTGGGGATTAAGTTGTATGATCACGAGATAGGAAGTCAATAGCAAGGGTACATTGGAAATATATATATATTTTGTTTTTTCAGTTGCCTTTTTTGTGGGCCTCGAACAGAGGATGCCACCGTTTGCTGTCCTTGTTTTATATTGTTTTTTAATGTCTGTGTAAGTCTTGTTTGTGTTTTTAATGTGTTTTTAATGTCTGTATGCTGCTACTGCCAAACCAATTTCCCTGCGCGGATTCATAAAGTGTAATCTATCTATCTGTCTTCTCACACGCGCAGTATTCCATACATTTGGAACCCGTATTGAAAATAAATTGGGGTTAAATATATAGGTCAAAGGCGCGAACAGCGATTGAGCAGCAAGCAGGGAGGCCAGCGCGTGGACCACGCCACAGAAAGCTACTCTAACGTCCGCATGCAATATTACATTACATTACAGGCATTTAGCAGACGCTCTTATCCAGAGCGACTTACACAGTTTACATTTCTTTACAATCCATTTATACAGCTGGATATTAACTGAAGCAATTCAGGTTAAGTACCTTTAGCTCAAGGGTACAACGGCAGTGTCCCACCTGGGGATTGAACCTGCAACCTTAACGTTACAAGCCCAGTTCCCCTAACCATTATACCACACTGCCTGCGCTCGTGATTGATATTTTCTTAGTTTTTTAACGTTTTTTATCTACACTGGAAGTCAATATGGACACAATTTGGGGTCCAGAGACCAGGCAGTGTTCATTTATAACATTCAGAACGGTCACTGGCCCTTAAAACAACAAAATAACGGTTCAAAGTCAGACGCGCAATTTGGTAACTAGCAATTATCATGACTCATGGCATTATGTTTCAGTATTTGGGGATTTCTTTCCTTATGGGTGTGCCATTAGTCTAGTCTAGAACGAGACCTTTCCAGTTTTAGCCTAATTGTGTGCTATGGGATGTGGAGCGGTGTGAATGACAATGGTAATTTTGTGGATTATGGGGAAGAAGAAGAAAAAAATTAAACCGCATAGGCCATTTGATAAATCCACGAAATGAAATGTTCCCAATCTACGTTTTAAGCTTTCCTGAAAGATGTGTGATAGCCTACTCCACAACCCCCTCTATTATTAACATCTGTCGAAGGCACGTGCGTAATTATTCAAAAGCATAAGATGACTACGTTATGTGGTAGGAAGCTGGGCCGCGGCAGGAATTGCGGCGCTTTTGTGTCAGATTCAGCCACACGCTCGCCCTGAGCTGGTTTGTCACAGATGTTTGCTGTACCAAGGTGTGAATAATTGGTATCAGAAGTCGACACCGGTTAACACACAGGCCAGGCGGACATTAATATGCGCGCTGCACTTCACCTTGCACGAGACACGACGCAGGTCCATATGGAACGTTTTCACTTAAGACTGCACGTGCGGCGGTAGCGCGAGACCCATTCGCGTTCAGTTGCTGCCTCACATTGGAGACGACGTTTAACTGTAGCCTATATATATATATATATATACACGTTTAAATGGCCCAATACTGCAGATTCCGCAAAACAGGTATAACGTCCATTGACGTCAACAAAATACAGACTCAAACGTGCGTCAGAGTGCGTCCGGCAATACGTCGGCATCGCTACCCTTCACATTAAATCAAGTGGCGACGTAGGATTGAGTCGCCGAACCCCCTTCACGAAAATTAACAATAAATGTGACGCGACGATTGTCTCTCGTGGTTATTGAATCGAAGCCGGGTGGTTTACACATTTCATTGACAACGTCCATAAAATATATCTTAACGCCAACACACACAGTTGCGAATAAGTTACTGCTATTATCCGTGGACTTGCCAGAACCACGATCCGTCCCCTTAGCGACTGCGTCAGACTTTTACGCTCGGCAATCTGCAGGTCAGCGGCAGTCGAGGCGGCAGCGTTTGTGATTTCGCATCCTTGCGCGCACACACACAATCTGGCTTGGCTATATGAAGACATTCTCCTCACAGATTGCGCTCGCCAGGGAAACGGTTGTAATTTACCCGCGCTGTTTCTGAAGATATCGCAGGTTATCCCGTCGGAATCTCAAGGCAAGGTAAGGTATACGTGAGCTTGTGAAACGTTTTTTGCGTTCTACCAATTAGCCTTCTTTAAGTTATTTTGGTGCTTATATATAGGCTATATATATATCTCATAAATATGTCTCTGTATGTGATGTTGCTAAGTAACACTGTATACTCACCGTGTCAATATACTCAATGAATGATACTAAGTGAATTCCGTATTTACCTGCAGCCCTATTTACATGAAGGAAATTTGTGGTTTGTCTTGCGGGAGTACAATTTGATCGCATCGTTCTCAATGAAAGAGGCAGCTTCCTCGGAACGTAGCTGTAGGCTAGGTGTCTCGTGATCAGATGCTAGTCACTGGATGTCGTATGCAGGGTAAAGGCATGAGGGAAAATGTCGCCTAATGAATGCAACGCGACAGATCGCTCTGTGTAATGTAATGCATTGATTTTAATTGTTGTGTGAATTGTTTTTATTAAATTTTTTGGGGGGGGTAGTAGTTTGACCTTGAAAACGCTTTGTAAAGAAACCCAGTGCATACAATTACCCGTGTTCTTGCTACTTATTAGACACATTGCGTTGAATGTATCACAGGACTAAACGAAATTGATTTGAAACACTTTAAGGTCATGGTGACATACGAGCACCAAAGCACCGTTTATAGTCGAGGACACGTCAGGTGTGACCGCAGTGAGCGGGGTGGGCTGGCGGACTGTCTGCCGGCGCTTCTGACCACGAAGATGTTGGCCCACTATTGTAGCCCGCCTCTGGGGTTTTCTTTGTAGGAAGAAGAAGTTGCCCGTGACTTCTGATCTGAGGTCCGTTTTTCACCTCTCTCTCTAATGGTTAAAGTTTGAGATTTGGGTAGGGTAGTCTCGGCCGCGAGCCTTTTCCTGTCTGGAACAGTGACGCAGGATATTCCTCGTGCGGCTGAACGCAGACCCCAGACGTCCGTGCGTGTGTCTGAAGAGAAGTGGTTTGGCAAAGAAGCCGGGTTCATTTGTCCGATTCGCTCACCTTTAAGGCTGCACCTTTAATGTGTCGCTACATTTACAGGTGCACATTCGTGGCAGCTCACTGACACAGCCTGTAGCAAAATGTGATTTGGAATTGTTATATTATGTTATGTTAATACACGACAGAAAAGCATTTGGCCGGAAAATCTGTTCGATAATGACACAGTTGAACAAGAAATGGGTAACAGATCGAATTAGCCTACTTGCACCAGCTTAGTTTAGCCTTATTGTCAATCCATCAAGAAATAAACCTGGACAACTGGAATCTTGTTAGGTAGGCCTATAGCTACGATAGTGGAATGCTGAATTTCATGAACCAACTGGATTTACTCAAATCCTACATCACACTCAATATTTTAAATCTAATTGAATGGTTCTTCCCTTTGCGATACGTTAGTATATTTATAGTGTATTGACATAGCCTACTGGTTTCAATATTGCCAACCTATTCTTGAAATGAACGCTGTGATCGAAAATCTTTCCCTGCTAATGTTCTGTATGACTCTAACCTGCCGTTTTCATTTGAATTCAGTTCAATCGAGTAAGACAGAACAGTAAGTCAGACAGACAGAACAGTAAGTCAGACAGACAGAACATTTCCACAGCAATGCGCAAGGTCTTCTGACTACTTCCAACTTCTTAAGCAGATTTTAGCCTAATGCCTCTGCTGCTGAGGAATTTATAACAATTCTATGTAGGCTAGTACTTTCTAAGTTTCTCATATTGCTAGTTTTTGGTGTGTGGAGTTAATTGTTAAAGCAACCTTACGATCCATTAGTTTTATATATTTTGTATTTTGTTTTCACAGACAAGACAGGCCTAGTGTTGGTAAATTAATTTATCCGGCAATGGCTGGTACCTATCAACTGACGCGTCTATTTCTCTCCTACCGTTAACATTTTTGGTAATTTAAATAAATTCGGGTTAAATAAATTAGTTGTCATTTCAAGTTGTCAGTGTTCCACGTGTGATTTTTCTTCAGTGGACAACATCGTTCTTATGTGATCACGTGTGAATCTCACGTTTTGAGTTTATTCTGTGATTTATTTTTCATTTGGACTTTTTTTCCAGTTTGATTCTTTGATTGCTTCGGGTTCGGGATCAATCAATCAGAGTCGTGCTCGTAAATGCTTAAAATGTAAAATGGGAAACTTGACACAACGGCCTGGAGTTGGGTTTAAAATTGTGCACGGCCCACCTACGTCGCGCGCTTAATTCCACGCGCTCAGGGGTCACGCTCCAGCGCAGATCGCGTGATCGCGCGCGTGCACGAGAGACAGCGAGAGAGAGAGAGGCGAGAATTTCAGTGCTGGCGCTGTTGCCTAGCAACCCCACGAGATGTTTAAAAAACTGGAGCGTATCCTTCACAAATGACACTATGGAACCGGATACCGCCATTTCTCCTACAGGATATTCTGCTCCACTAGAGTATAAAAATAGCATCAACGGAGATCGGAGCAATGGTCGGCAACCCCGTGGCTTTGTCTTTATCTGTTGAAGGTGGCTGTGGCGGTGGCTGTGGGGGAAAAGCAGCACTCACTCAGAATGTAAAATCAGCTGTCCTGGGAGCGCCAGATCTGGTGGTGGCAGTGTTAGCATAATGGTTAGGGAACTGGGCTTGTAACTCAGAGGTTGCTGGTTTGATCCCAGGTGGGGACACTGCCGTTGTACCCTTGAGCTAAAGGTGCTTAACCTGAATTGCTTCAGTAAAATATCCAGCTGTATAAATGGATTGTATGTAAAGAGATGTCAACTGTGTAAGTCGCTCTGGATAAGAGTGTCTGCTAAATGCCTGTAATGTAATGTAATGCAATCTGTTCTGAGGTCCTCTTCCAAAACCGAAACCGTCTCTTTGAGCCTCCACCCTCCGAGGAAACACGAAGAGCTGGCCTTTAATCCGCGGCTCTCTGCTCTCAGAAGTCACCGAAGGCCTGAGAGGTCAAAGGTCGGCAGACATGCGAGGCCGCTCAGAATCTGGTTGATGCAACAAATTATCTGGCTGTTTGGAATTAAATTTGACATTTTAAGCATTCAGCAGACGCTCTTATCCAGAGCGACTTACAAGATGTGCATTCATACCTGGTAAGATCAATCATAGTTCGTGCAAGAGATCAGTGCAGTGATACAGTAATAGACATCTTTTTTTTTAATACATATAGTATAAAATGTTGTATATAGTATACATATGCAAAAATCAGTAATAAACATGTAGGCAGTGGTGATGACAACGATGTACAGAATTCAGTGGTAGTGGAGTCTGAAAAGGTGGGTTTTGAGTCTCTTGTGGAAGATCGCAACTGATTCCGTGGTCCTGACCGATTGTGGAAGGTCATTCCACCACCGAGGGGTCAGGACAGAGAAGAGGCGAGACCGCGAGGAGCGGCTGCCAGGCGCCTGGAGGGATGGGGCAGTCAGTTTGCCAGAGGAGATGGAGCGGAGGGGTCTGGCTGAGGTGTAGGGAGTGATGAGTGTCTGGAGATAAGGGGGAGCAGTTCCTCTAGCCGCTTGATAAGCCAGCACCAGTGATTTTAATTTAATGCGTGCAGTTTAGCCAATTACACCCTCTATTTTTCATGTCAGTCCATTTTGTGTTAATTTCTCCTGTAATATATGCCATTTAGCAGACGCTTTTATCCAAAGCGACTTACAGTAATGAATGGATACATTTTCAGTATATGTGGCCCCAGTGGGGATTGAACCCACAACCTAAGCGTTGCCAACGCTGTGCTCTACCAACTGAGCCACAGAGAACCACGCCCCTGTGGCTCTGTACCCCCCATGTCTGTCTGACAGTCCTCAGAACCTACTGTTTGATTTTAGCATTGATTTAGCCCCAGTATTATCCGTTACAAGTTAATTATGAGTGGTTTTGAAATCTGGCGCATGCACAATGAAATCGTGCTTTGGCTCAGTAGCTCTGGCAAGCTGCCTACATGCAGCGATTGTGTTTCTGGCCAGGCAGGTGGGCAGGTGGGTTCTGATAGAAATGGGAGCCCAGCTGAGTGAATGGAAAATGACAGATCAACATTCTATTGGTCCAGCAGCTGCTTCCTGTTTCCTGTTGACCCAGGAAGCCACGGAAGAAGAAACCAGGAAGCTTTTAAGAAAAAAACCCACATTGGACAGAAACAAGATGAGCTTATTGATCTGTGAATAAATATTCTGCAGCTTTGTAGAAAAGCTCAGCAATTTTAAATGTCACAGCTTCGCACCTTAAGTGAGCCTGTGTAGTGGTGAAGCTCCGGTACGTGTGTTAACACGTGAGCGTCCCGTACAGGAAGTGACCTTGATAAGAGTGTGCTTGGTTCCCAGAGTCTGGGACTTGAGTCTTTAGCTAAGCAGGCTAAATCGCTCTCTTGTCGCGTTGAGATCGTCGGTTCGAAACTCACTGCAGGCAGAACCAACTCCTGTTACACCTGCAAGACAACAGCGGAATTCAATCCTTAACTTTGACTCATGATTACATGCAAGTGTACTGGTGTAGACTGAGGCAGTGTGTCTCTCTGGTGTAGACTGAGACTGTGTGACTCTGGTGTAGAACAAGGCAGTGTGACTCTGGTGTAACTGAGAGTGTATGACTCTGGTGTAGACTGAGTGTGTGACTCTGGTGTAGACTGAGGCAGTGTATGACTCTCTGGTGTAGACTGAGACAGTGTGTGACTCTGGTGTAGAACAAGGCAGTGTGACTGGTGTAGACTGAGGCAGTGTATGACTCTGGTGTAGACTGAGGCAGTGTGTGGCTCTCTGACTCTGTGGTGTAGAATAAGGCAGTGTGTGACTCTGTGTTATAGACCATAGCAGTGTGTGACTCTGTGTTGTAGACTGAGGTAGTGTGTGACTCTGTGTTGTAGACCATAGCAGTGTGTCTCTGTGTTATAGACTGAGGTAGTGTGTGACTCTGTGTTGTAGACCATGGCAGTGTATGGCAGCTTATCCAGTCCTGTACCTTGTGCTCGTTTCCTCCCCTCACTGTTGTTCTAAAACAACAGCCCCTGAATCAGGGGGCTACCGCCAGCCTCCGGGGATTATGGGGGATTTGCAGAAAGCCTCCAGGAGACTCACGCAACCATTTCACGGCGAGATGCACTCGGGAAATTCAGAGTGAGCTGGGCACGCAAAGGTTGGGCTGTGGTTTTCTGGGATTAAACCAGCTGCAGGTCACAAAAGAACCAGGAGGGCATGCTTTCACACGTCCAACCTGACCAATCAGATCCAGCCAACAGCTGGCCGTTATTTACCTCTCATACGTACACTGCGAAGTGAGGTTCGTCCTCTCTGAAGTGTTTTTAATGCCTTAAGGAGCACCTTTAGTAACAGGCTAGTTATGCCTAAGTGTTCTAACTAAAGATTTAGGAAGTCTAGGCAGCAGTCAGATATTTACATTTTACATTGACATTTTAGGCATTTAGCAATGAGCATTGTTGATGATGACAGTTTGATGATGATGATGATGATGATGACTATCAGCTGATTATATTGCAATAAAGCTGATTTTTTTAATTTTTTTTTTTTTTTTAATGACAGGTTAATCCCAGGTTTACTGCCTTGGGTTGTAAGGCTGTTCTTGTTATTGTCCTGCCTGTTGTCATGTCCTGTATGTTTGGTGACAATCCAGTTTCCCCTCAGTAGCTCACCTGATTTGACTAATCAGCTAATCAAAGTCTTCAATCAGGGCTTTGATTAGTGGAATCAGGTGTGTCACTGTTCAGCTGTAACAAAAGCCTGCACCCACACCGGCCCACACAGGGTAAGATTGCCCACCCCTGGTCTAGACCATTAAATGAAAAATTTCAACATTTGAAAAAGTGAGTCCCAGCACTTATTCGAACCCAATTCAAGCACTGACAGTAACAATCCCACATCATGGCCAGTGGGCCTCCTGACTGTAACTGCTCTTTATAAAGCTGGGTGATTCCTGTGTGATTTCTGATTATTGTCAAACAAGTGCTGGCCTTCTGTTAACACCACAGTGTGCGATAGGACTCTTTGAAGGGTTGACTGTATAAACCTGACCGGTTAGTCTCTCCAATCCCCCGGTCTCTGTGCCAGAACACTCGGCACGTCAGGGGTCTGACCCGACGGTCAAACAGCGGTCAACTCTCCTCATCCCAGCAGGGTGGTCGAGTTTCAACTCAAAATCCTCCCTTTTCATCGGTCTACAAAAAAAAAAAAAAACATTTCCATAACAATACAATTTTAAAAAAAATATTGAAAGTGTGTGTATAGAATCGAAAATGCTATTATATTGATGTTGTGTGTACATGATTTCACAATAACGTCTTCCCTTCATGGTCCCAGTGACAAACAGGACCAGAACCAGGCCATAACCGGACCAGGACCAGAACCAGAACCAGACCAGGCCAGAACAGAACCAGGCCAGAAGACCAGAACCCGCAGGGCTCTCCAAGAAGAACCCGCCCGCTCTCCATCACACACAAGCTCCAGCTCCCGTTAGGTCCCGAAGCTCCAGCTCTTCTCAGAACCGCCCCCCCCCCCACACCACCGTTCCCCGTCTCCCCCGGCAGCGCACCCCCCTCGCTCCCCCCTCGCCCCAGATGCCGAAGAACAGCAAGGTGACGCAGCGCGAGCACAGCAATGAGCACGTCACGGAGTCGGTGGCCGACCTGCTGGCCCTGGAGGAGCCGCTCGACTACAAGAGCAGCATAATGAGCGTGGGCGGGGCCACCGGAGGCCCCGCCCTCAAGCCCAAGGAGCCCGACGAGCCTCCGGACGGCGGCGACGGCCGGCCCGCCTGGAACAGCAAGCTGCAGTACATCCTGGCCCAGGTGGGCTTCTCCGTGGGCCTGGGCAACGTGTGGCGCTTCCCCTACCTGTGCCAGAAGAACGGCGGAGGTGAGTGAGAGAGAGCGCCCCCTGCTGGTGACGTTTCATTTATTTATTATAATAATAATAATAATCATGTTTATTTATAGAGGACTTTTCTAGCTATCAAATCAAATCAAATTTATTTGTATAGCGCTTTTCACAATTGAATTGTCACAAAACGCTTAACAGAGGGGGAACCCAGGCCTAGACCCCCCCAAAAGTAAGCTTAAAGGCAACAGTGGCAAGGAAAAACTCCCTTGGTAGGGAGAAACCAGACTAAAAGGGGGGGAGCCCATCCTCTTCTGGCCGGCACAGGGTATGTCTCAAGCTATGAGCACAAGGTGCTGCTGACAAAAGACAGTGAAACAGCAGAGAACAAAGGACAATAAAAGCAAAACATAACAATGGATACTAAGTATACAAATACAAAAGTAAAAGAAGTAAAAATAAACAATCAATACAATAAAAGTATACATTGGGGGGAAAGCCAATCTGTGAAAATGTGTTTTGAGATTAGATTTAAAAGCTGAGATTGATTCAGCGGATCTAATATAAGAG
Source organism: Aldrovandia affinis (assembly GCA_029706075.1). Classification (NCBI taxonomy): domain Eukaryota; kingdom Metazoa; phylum Chordata; class Actinopteri; order Notacanthiformes; family Halosauridae; genus Aldrovandia; species Aldrovandia affinis. The sequence continues at coordinate 170,970 of JAINUG010000499.1, forward strand.
GGGAGGCTATTCCAGAGTCTAGGAAATGTAACCTTTATTTAACCAGGTTAGTCTCATTGAGATTAGAAATCTCTTTTTCCAAGAGAGACCTGGCCAAGAAAGCAGCAATAGATTACAGACGCAACAAAAATGACAACATTTAACATAGAAGCAGACAAGCAACAGTGTTCACAGTTTCACATCTGGGTACACAATGCCAGTGTGGACGCAGCATTTCTGGATTCAGACCCGTGACTCTGAGTGGCACTGCCACAGATTCTCTATAGTAACCAGATGGCCAGCTCCTGTGGTCCTCCCTGCATGCTTTACTCCAGAGTAGGGCTCTTCTAGAGAGGGCCACAGAGTGTGCTGGCTTTCATTAACTCAGCACTTGGCGAGAAATTTAATTAAAGCAGGCAGTTACACAGTTAACTCACCGCACTTATAGATTCTAAACTGGATAACACTTTAACACTTTGTTGTATGTCGCTCTGGATAAGAGCGTCTGCCAAATGCCTGTAATGTAATGTAATGATTTGTCCACTGAGATTCCACCGTCCTGCGCCAGAGTCAGCTCTGGCCGGGAGTGCCACTAGGGGGCGGCAATTGGCTGTCCGCCCCAGAGAGGGGGGAGGGAAACTGATATGAGATCGCTGCGTATAGGAGTAGTCCTGTGTGTTACGGTGACTGTGGCGGGTGCTGGCTCGGAGGAGGCGGTACAGCGCTCACTACCGGTCTCAGGACTATGGCAGCGACTCTCGACCGCTCATTTTTTTGACATGAAAAAGAGAGGGTATAATTGGATACTAAATTGGGAGAAAAAATGGGAATAAACAGCAAAAATAGAATAAAGAAAAAAAGATTAATCAAAATGGAACCTTTTCATCTTCAAACGTAGAGACAGAACTTTCAATGTTAAGAATATGGAGATGACAATCTGGTTTGTCTAAAAGAATCTGTGGCCATATCCGGTAACCACTTAAAGCTTTTCTTAACACAGCTGTGGCTTTTTAACAACAGTGACATAAAAGCGTGCTTCTCCTCCCAACGCTCAGTGTCAGGACAGGGTCTATTTAAGGCCAGGAGTACAGGGCCTAACTTAAATATGATAACGAAAGATGATTATTGACGCTGTACGGCAGTGATGGGCCAATACGGAAGGCCCTCCCTGCCTCAATCCGCAATGCAGAGTCCGCCGCTATTTTTAAACCCAGACTGAAGACTCACCTCCTCAGCACGCCATTTCTGCAGATCGGTTCTCCTGATTTCGAGGTCTTTGTGCTTGTTTTTAAACGGTATCAAATGCTTAAAAAAAGAAAAAATGATTTTGTTTCTGATTTTTTCCATTTTCTCCCAATTTAGTAGCCAATTACACCCTCTCTTTTTCATGTCAATCCCCCCCTCGTATTGTGAGTTTGCTGCCATAGCCCTGAGACCGCCAGTGACAAAGGCAAAGTGGCCAGCGTCGAACGTTGTAACCGCTAGACCACCCGGGAGGCCCTGTCAAATGTTTTTTTTTTAATGCTTTTTATTTTTTGCTTTTTATTTCCTTTCATTGTTTTTTGACCTTTCATACTGTACAGCGTCCTTGAAAGCCACTTCATATTAAATGTATTCTTCTTCTTATTAATATGAAACGGCTATACTAAACGGATTGGCAGTGTAGAGCAGTGATCAGAGAGCTGGGTTTCGAAATTGAGGCCTTTAGAATCTCTGTCACGGTGTAACTAAGTTCAGTAGTAATTAATGTTAGCTTAGCCACATCGTATGCTAAGTAAGCTTGGGGGCTGCCATTGTTATTGTTGTGTGTTCAGTCTAACGTGATTCCTTGTGTGCCAGTTCCTCCATCACCCCTTGTGTCATTAAGTGGATTAGTGTTGTAACCGTGACTGTGTTTGTACGTCTAAGAGTTTCTCTTGTTCTCGGTTGTGCCCTGCGTCGATAAGCTTTGTTGTACTAAAGCTGGTAGCGCGATCATGGAAAAGCAAACTTTCCTGAGTCTTCCTTCAGCAGTCGCCGTTACAGTAACAGTATGTGTTGATTGACATCCGTACACACTTCACCCCCAGTGCCCCGCCTTCTGTTCCGTATTTGGATGATAGAAAGTTGACAACCCTAATGTCACCCGACGATCTCACACCACGCGCAGAAAATGCAGATACGCACACGGATTACGACAAGCTCACAACCTATCGGAGAGTTGTGCAGGGGACTGCAGTCGTGGCTGGCGTAGCTCCTGGAAACAGAAAATAGAACCAAGACTATCCAACACGGTCCACCGTGTGCTCTGGGCGTGTATTTATAGCCATTACACAGCTGAACGTCCTCGCTCGCTGTGTGCAAGTCCAGCGCTTTTCGAGTGAGTTACGGCTCCGTACAGAGATCGCCATTAACCGCCATTAATCGGCGTCTCTGGAAGTATTTACTGGCGGCTCACTGAAAATAAATCTCCGTGAATCCGGTTCATTGGTCAAAGTAATTGATCTGCGCCGTCGCCATGGCTAAATGGTTAGTAATCGGCCTTGGTCTTATCACCTAATAAGTTTTATGCAGGATTCTCGCAGGGTTTCATATATTATCGTACCGTACAGCCTTTCATTACTAAATATAATCCGCAAATCAAATATTTACAACGCCGGAGCGCGCTGGCCTGTGCTTTTGTTTCATGCCGCTAAAGTGGGTGGCTGAGCTGGGTGTTATTTGCGTTTTTTTTGTAAGGCTGGCTCTCCTGTTTGATGCTCAGGGCTGATTGGAGTGCCAGCGGGATGGGCAGGACCAATCAAAACTCACCTTCCTCGGGTCCTACAACTGCAGTGGTCCTGTGATCCACGTTGCTATGGCTAAAATCACAAAATCATAGAGATTAATAAAAGTAAAAGTCCTGTAACGTCAATCTCACACGCTTAACTCACTTTTAAGATGAAGATGATTAAGATGACTTGAACTCAACTCTGGCTTATCTGGCTGTGTGTGTGTGTCCGTGCGTGTGTGTGTGACCCGGACAGGTGTCCCTGTGTGTGTGTGTGTGTGATCTGGTGTCTCTGTGTGTGTAGGTGTGTGTGTGTGTGTGCGTGACCCGGACAGGTGTCCCTGTGTGTGTGTGTGTGTGACCTGGCATCTGTGTATGTGTATGTGTGCATGTGTGTGTGTACATGTGTGTGTGTGTGTGACCCGGACAGGTGTCCCTGTGTGTGTGTGTGTGTGTGTCTCTGTGTACGGGGACAGGTGTGATGTGTGAGTCCACCGTGGGATGTTCCCTCCATCCACCCTTGTATGTCTGCGCCAGGGTGCGAGAGGGGTGGACACGCTGGGAACGCCCTGAGCTTGTCCTCTAAACCCGTCTGTCGCTATGGCAGCGCTCAACGTCACAGCTGTGTGTGTGTGTGCTGGTGGCTCAGCCATGGGGAGGAGGGGGGGGTCAACCAATCGCCAGAGGAGAGGGGGAACCAATCGCCAGAGGAGGGGGAACCAATCGCCAGAGGAGAGGGGGCAACAATGCCAGAGCTGAGAAGACGGCAGCCAATCGCCAGAGGAGAGGGGGAAACCAATCGCCAGAGGAGAGGGGGCACAATGAGGCTGTGCCAACCAACGCCCAGAGGCACAAGGAGGCTCCCCCGACAGCCTGGTTTTATGTGGTGTGGGCCAACCAAGCACCAGAGGCACAAGGAGGCTGGTGTCACGTATGCACAGTGCATTGTGGGATACAGGCTGTCCTCTGGCTATAAATCACATTTAGTGAGTAAAAAAATAAAAATAATAATTATATAGATAATTTGAACACCAGCAGAATGACACCAGTATGTCTGGGTGGGGAGCCTCGGGTAGCGTAGCGGTCTAACGCACTTCACCCGGGAGTGTGAGCTGCCTACTGTAGTCACATCAGTCCGACTCTGACCGGGAGCCCCGATCGGGGGCAGCTTTTGCAGCTTACACAGTTCACATTTCTTTACATACAATCTATTTATACAGCTGGATATTTTACTGAAGCAATTCAGGTTTAGTACCTTTAGCTCAAGGGTACAACGGCAGTGCCCCCCCACCTGGGAATTGAACCTGCAACCTCTGAGTTACAAGCCCTGGATAAGAGCGTCTGCTAAATGCCTGTAATGTAATGTCCCATGTCCTCGTGCATTGAGCTGGAGACAGCTGGCAGTGTAGTGTAATGGTTATGGGAGCTGGGCTTGTAACTCAGAGGTTGCAGGTTCAAAGGGTCCCAGGTGAGGCACTAAAAAGGGCCGTTCGGAGGAGGTGGATCCCTTGAGCTAAAAAGGTACAAATTAACCTGAAAAATTGCTTTCAGTAAAATATCCAGCTGTAATCAATGGTTTGTATGTGAGCTAAAATAACTGTGTAAAGTTGCTCTGTACAAATAAGAGTTGCCTGCTAAATGCCTAAAATGTAAATGTAAATGTATTTTGGTGAATCGTGTAGAAATAACCTTGACAACTGAGGGTCCTTCAGTACTTTGTCGAGGATCTGGACTATGAGAATGTTTAACCAATGAGAGAGCTGGATCACCACTGAATGAGCGTGTTTCGTAGCTGGGCCGTGTGTTAGTGCGCACACAGGGATTACATTTACATTCACATTTTAAGCATTTAGCAGATGCTCTTATCCAGAGCGACTTACAAGATGTGCATAAATACATGGTAAGAACAATCATAGTTAGCGCACAAGATCAGTGCAGTAATACAGTGATAGACATCATTGCAGGCATCTGCGTACCATACCTGTAACACCGGGAAGTAAAAGGTTAGTACATTTTTATTATTATTTTATTTTTATTAAATGAGTAAGCAGGGGTATATAGTGTTGAACAAGTAGGCCGTGGTGATGACAATTAGCTCGATGTACAGAGTACAGTGATAGTGGAGTCTGAAAAGGTTGGTTTTGAGTGTCTTGCGGAAGATCGCAAGTGATCTGGGTCCCGTGACCTGTTTAATATTCTGGCTGTGCTGGGGTGGGGTGTGGTATCACAGCGTGATGAAGATGGCCGGCGTCCTTGAACAAATGTCTGTAGCACACGGCAAGGGAACCGCTTCACCTCGTCACACATTCTCAACTCTCCTTCTTAACGTTGAGATGTTGATTTGTGCGTTTAAAAGACGTTCTCTCAACGTTCTCTCTGTGTTTCTTGTTACGGGTCTCCAGCACTTTCTATATTACATGGCTGAACTGCAAACGCGTGTCTGTCATCATTCATGTATTCCAGTCCTAGCATACTGGAACATTTCTGGGCTTGTTCTCCAGCAGAGTTCTCAGGTATTTTTTAATTTAAAAAATTTGTTTCAGATTTTTTCCCCCCCCGTTTTTCTCCCAATTTTAGTAGCCAATTACACCCTCTATTTATTTTGATTTGCCCTCCCCACACGAGTCCACCGCTCGTCTCTACGAGGCAAGCTAATTCTCAGAGGGCAGCGAACTCCGCTTCTTTTTGAGACGGAATTCGCCCCCACCCACGTTCTGGAGACGTGCGTCACGGCGGACCCGAGCCGGCTCACCCCCCCCCTCCCCCTGGGGCAGACAGCCAAACGCCCCCGCCCCCGATCGGGGCTGACGACCAGGGCTGGTCTGGTAGAGACGGGTTTGAACAGACAAAATACGGTGTGTTAGACCGCTACGCTATCCGCTGCCCAGGTGTTTGGGTTTGATGCCTGCACCCACCTTGGCCAGTATGACCGAGAGTTGACCAGGTCGGCCTCACAGTGAAACCCAGGCTGCTGCTGCTGGTGGTGGTAGTGGTGCTGGCGTTACTGGACCAGCAGGGGGCAGTCTCCAGGTCAGGTAGAAAACCGATGCCACACCACGATGGTTGCATTAAATGTTTTTAGTTTATGCGGAACATGACGGAAACACAATGTACTTGTTGTTTCAAATTGCAATGACATAAATAATTAAAAGTTTGGCACACACCTAAACACTATTAATGGCTTCTGTGCCACTAAATTACTACATGAAGGGGCGGTGGATGTTAGGGTTATATCAGTTCAAAATCAAACGCCAGGCTCTGGGGTGTACTGCAGTTTGTGATGCTGATGAGGAGGGAACTGCAGATGCTGTTGCTTAGCAATGAATGGAATGGTGGACCAGGATTCGAGATTTCCACTTGACATTCACCATCAAAGGCAGCATCGTCCAAATCCGTTCAAGACTGGATTTATGTGTCGCTTCAGAGACACTTAAAAGGACATGGCCTCTGTATCACTGTTTAAATCTCACCCCAGGCCCTGTGCAGCCTGATAGAGAACAATGACTTCTCTCTCTCTTTCACACTCTCGCTCTCTCTCTCTCCCTCTCTCTCTGTCCCTCCCTCCCTCTCTCTCTGTCCCTCCCTCCCTCCCTCTCTCTCTCCCCCTCCTCTCTCCCCCTCTCTCTCCCTCCCTCTCTCTCTCTCCCCCTCTCTCCCTCCCCCTCTCTCCCTCCCTCCCTCCCCCTCTCTCCCTCCCTCCCTCCCCCTCTCTCCCTCCCTCCCCCTCTCTCTCTCTCTCTCTCTCCCCTCTCTCCCTCCCCCTCCCCCTCTCTCTCTCTCCCCCTCTCTCTCTCCCTCCCTCCCCCTCTCTCCCTCCCTCCCCCTCTCTCCCTCCCTCTCTCCCTCCCTCCCTCTCTCTCTCTCTCTCTCTCTCTGTCTCTCTCCTCTCTCCTCTCTCTCTCCTCTCTCCCTCTCCTCCCTCTTTCCCTCTCTCCCCTCCCTCTCCTCTCTCTCCCCCTCTCTCCTCTCCTCTCTCTCCCTCCCTCCCTCTCCCCCTCCCTCTCTCCCTCTCTCCCTCTCCTCTCCTCCCTCCCCTCTCTCCCCCTCTCTCCTCTCTCTCCCTCTCCCTCCCCTCCCTCCCCTCTCTCCTCTCCCTCCCTCCCTCCCTCCCTCCCTCCCTCCCCCCTCTCTCTCCTCTCTCCTCTCCTCCTCTCTCTCTCTCTCTCTCTCAGGTGCGTACCTGGTCCCGTACTTCATCCTCCTCATCCTGATCGGGATCCCGCTCTTCTTCCTGGAGTTGGCGGTGGGGCAGAGGATCCGTCGCGGGAGCATCGGCGTGTGGAACTACGTGTGCCCGCGGCTGGGCGGGATCGGGGTGTCCAGCCTGATGGTGAGACACGCCAGCCAACATGCCACACGCCAACATGCTACACGCTACACGCCAACATGCCACACGCCAACATGCTACACGCCAACATGCCACACGCCAACACGCCAGACACCAACACAGCCAACGCAGAGTGCAGAGTGAGACACAGTGACTGCGCAGCTCAGCTGCAGGACTGCAGAGTGAAACACAGTGACTGCGCAGCTCAGCTGCAGAGTGAGACACAGTGACTGCGCAGCTCAGCTGCAGGACTGCAGAGTGAGACACAGTGACTGCGCAGCTCAGCAGTGGAGTCAGAGGGATCTTGCTGCAGTACATTGAAGGTGTTGCACAGGGAGTTCATCCGCCTCCCAGGCAGACTCGGGCGTGGTGGAGGGAGGGGCTTTAATAATGCATCCACACCCTAACGTCTGCTGTGTGTCCCTCCCCCCGGGGCTCAGAAACCACAGGAGCACAATAAACGCTTACGCCACTGGCACACACATCACATGAGAGCACACACACACACACACACATCACATGAGAGCAGTGTGACTCAGAGGAGCTGTCCTCTGCCCTGCCCCCTATCGCCTACACACACATACATACACACATGCATGCACACACTCAGGGACACTCATGCACACGCACACACACAGACATGTGTGCATGTGTGTGTTTGTTTGCACACACTGTTCCCATATGTGGTGTGCCTTTAGTGTGAGTGTTGACGTTTTTGTATTAATCACACATCGCATTGTGCTCCACACATGGACTCCAGTGACAGTCTCACACTAACTGCTTTCAAATGTCACCATTAGGACACAGTGTACATTTTACATTTACATTTTAAGCATTTAGCAGACGCTCTTATCCAAAGCGACTTACAAGATGTGCATTAATACATGGTAGGAACAATCATAGTTAGCGCACAAGAGATCAGTGCAGTAATACAGCAGTGTGAAAGGTAACGCACCAGAGTACAATTTTTTTTTTAAACATACGATGAAGAAAACCCATTTCAGCCGAGGGTTAAAGAATGTTCAGTCATGCGAGGGCTAAAGGATGGCCGTTTGTTTATGGTTTGAGGATGGAATCATTGGCACTGTGGGCACAGACATGTCTCTGTTGCCTGGTAACCGTCTCCGCGGTCCCCGTCTCCCTGCAGGTGTGTGGCTTCGTGGGGCTCTACTACAACGTCATCATCGGATGGAGCATCTTCTACTTCTTCCAGTCCTTCCAGTATCCGCTGCCCTGGGCCGAGTGCCCCTTCCGCAAGAACGGGACGCAGGCCAGTGAGTGGAGGATAACTAGACTACCTCTTAACCAGAATAACTACACTATACGATCTTTAAGTACACTACAACTTAACCAGGATAACTAACTACATCTTAACCAGAATAACTACACTATATGATCCTTAACTACACTACAACTTAACCGGAATAACTACACTACAACTTAACTACACTGGCTGGCAAACGGAGGGTTGCTGGTTCGAATCCCAGCAAAAATCAATGAACAGGAAACCGGGGGGATGCTAGTTCACTTCCTGGGGCACTGCTGAAGTAACCTTGAGCAAGACACTGAACCCCTAAACTGCTCCAGGGGCGCTGTACTATGGCTGACCCTGCGCTCAGACCTCTCTTAGGAGAGATATGTGAAAATACTAATTACCTTGTGTAACATGGCAATGAAGAATATTCTATTCTTTCTTATTCAGGAGACAGAGAAACACATTTCATTACAGCATAGTGCTTCTGCTGGAAGCAGGCTTTAAATGCAATGCACTAACATCCTCACGTCTCACTATCCTCTCCCTCGTTTAAGCCCTTCTTCCTCTTTCTCCTCCTGCTGCTCTCTTCCCATCCCTCATCTGGAAGGGCAGAGGTTGAATCTTCCATTTTGAAAAATAACTTTGGTTTCTGCCCCCAGTGCAGTTTTTGGACCTCTGTACCGTATTGTGTATTTTGCAGTTGTTATTTACGTCAGTTTCCTCGAACGTCCACAGACAAGTTTCCCCTCTCCCCTTTGGGGACTGGAAGAGATGTCTTGCAGGTTCTGATGCCAGTATATCTGCTGACCAAATGGTGCCTTGATCTTATCATGATTACAACACAGTTGGCACAATGGTAGAATAGCGACCGGGAGTGAGAGATTAGGACCTGCTCAAGTCAACAGACGTGCTAATTCAATCACAGCAGGACGGCCAATACACTACAGCCGTAATGATAGGTGTCACAGATTCACTACATCCTTTCTATTGGTGGATTGTATCACTCCTGATCAAGGCCTGGAAATGTATAAAAAGTAGTCACTAAAAAGGCTCTGGATTCAGATGAACTGCGCTAAGTCCTGAGTGCTTGCTGGTATTCCTGTCATTTACTTTGTCACCGTTGGTATCGGAATAAAATATTTTTCATCAAGATCGGAGCTGTGCCTCTGTTCCTTTGGGGACGGTAACTCTGTCTGTCTGTCTGTCTGTCCTCCTTTGCAGTCGTGGAGCCCGAGTGTGACAAGAGCTCGGCCACCACCTACTTCTGGTACCGGCAGACGCTCAACATCACCAGCACCATCGCCGACAGCGGAGGCCTGAACTGGAGGATGACCCTGTCCCTGCTGGCGGCCTGGTTCATCGTCTGCCTGGCGGTCATCAAGGGCATCCAGTCCTCCGGCAAGGTCAGAGGGGCCTCTCCCGATCGGTCTGTCCTTCTCTATCACACCAGGGGCCTCTCCCAATCGCTCTGTCCTTCTCTATCACACCTTGCTCTCCCTGTCTGTCTTTCTCTATCACACCAGGGGCCTCTCCCGATCGCTCTGTCCTTCTCTATCACACCTTGCTCTCCCTGTCTGTCTTTCTCCATTTCTGTCCTCTATCCCAGCTCTCTCTGCCTGCCTGTACTCCTCTATCACTCTGTTCTTCTCTATCACACCTTGCTCTCCCTGTCTGTCTTTCTCCATCTCTGTCCTCTATTACAGCTTCCTCTCCCTGTCTATCTGTCCTCCTGTATATCCCAGCTCCCTCTGTCTGTCTATCTGTCCTCCTGTATATCCCAGCTCCCTCTGCCTGTCTGTCTATCTGTCCTCCTGTATATCCCAGCTCCCTCTGCCTGTCTGTCTGTCCTTCGCTATCCCCGCCTCCTCACGCTGTGTCTGTCCTTCTCCGTCAGGTGATGTACTTTAGCTCCCTCTTCCCCTACCTCGTGCTCTTCTGCTTCCTGGTTCGGGGTTTGATGCTGAAGGGGGCCGTGGACGGCATCGCCCACATGTTCACGCCCAAGGTGAGAGGGCCAATCAGAGGAGGGGAGGGGGAGAGAATGCAGATATCTATGAATGAATGAATGAATATTGGATTTATATAGTGCTTTTTTTCCGAGGAACTCAAAGTGCTTACAATGATAGGGGAGGCGACTCACCTCAACGAGCACCAATGTGCAGCACCCACCTGGGTGAACGCGACGGCAGCCATAGTGCGCCAGTACAAACTCACTACACATCAGATACACAGTGGAGAGGCCAGGAGGGAGGGAATTAAATATATATATATATATATATACTATGGGAATTTGGCCAGGACACCGGGTTAACACCCTACTCTTTTTCGAGAAGCGCCATGAGATCTTTTATGACCACAGAGAGTCAGGACCTCGGTTACGGTTTTTGTAGTCCCGTGGGATCGAACCCACAACCTTGGCATTGCCAGTGCCATGCTCTACCAACTGAGCTACAACCCCAAAGAAATCGACACAGATTCACAACCCCAGATGCTGAAGGCATTAAGTAGACATGTTAACCTTAAGCAGCACCTGTTATCAAAGGCTGTGAGTGGAGTCGGTGTGATGCATTCATCCCCACACACGCAGCCAGCAGAACCACTGCCCAAGAGCCTGCTCTGTCACACTGCTCTAATCTATAATTAATACTGTGTATTCATCTCTATCTACTATTAAATACCCAATGTTTTACTGTTTATCAGTGTGTCTTAATCATGTTTGCCCTGTAGAATACACATCGCTTCCTTGACTTGCGTTGAGATATGAAGGCTCTTCACACCAAAAACATAGCGCCTGTCTCCCTCTGGTGGCAGACTGGGGATAAACACTCACAATCACATCCACTGAATTGTGGTACATCCCGGAGACCAAGGTGACATCTGTAATTGGTAATTTCCTGAAAATGTTTCCTTCTGGCTCCCAGTCGAGTTTAGAATTGATTTGAAAATTGTATTAATTACTTACAAATCAAGGCATGGTTTGGCTCCGGAATATATCACTGAGCTATTGTCACCTTGCCATAGCAGACGGCCACTCAGATCATCTGATAAGGAACTGCTGGCTGTTCCGGAGTCTAGGCTGAAAACTAAAGGTGACCGAGAGCTTTCTCTATCAAAGCTCCTCGACTCTGGAACAGCCTTCCAGTAGATATTAGAACAGCTGTTTCAGTGTCCTCTTTTAAAAACATACGTTTACACACTTGCCTTTACAACCTTTTGTTTTG
>JAINUG010000499.1:187500-200000 GCA_029706075.1 Aldrovandia affinis
TGGATCTACGGCACCAAGAGGTACAGACCAGCAGCACAGACCAGAGTCACACAGCACTGACACACACACACACAGCACAGCACTGACACACACACACACACACACACAGCACAGCACTGACACACACACACACAGCACAGACAGACATACAGCACAGACCAGGGCACTGAGACACACACACACACACACACACACACAGCACAGACACACTGACACACAGCACAGACACACATAGACACAGACATACAGCAGAGACAGACACACTGACACACAGCACTGAGACACAGACACACAGCAGTGACAGACACAGACACAGACATACAGCACTGACACACAGCACAGACACAGACCAGAGCACTGACACACAGCACAGACCAGAGCGACTGCTAAAATGCTAATGATGCTAACACAGGGTAAGTGTCCTGTGTGAAAGGAAACTGCTTCCTGATGCGAGTGTTCCGGGATGTGCTCGGGCTGCTGCTCCATGGGATTTGCTGTCGCTCTCTGTGTGGGCGGAGTCTCACGCTCTGTGGGTGGGCGGAGTCTGTCTCTGTGTGGGTGGAGTCTGACGCTCTCTCTCTCTCTGTGTGGGTGGAGTCTCACGCTCTGTGGGTGGGCGGAGTCTGTCTCTGTGTGGGTGGAGTCTGACGCCCTCCCTCTCTCTCTCGGTGGGTGACGCCCTCTCTCTCTGGCCGCAGGTTCATGCAGGACCTCGAGGACATGCTGGGGTTCCGGCCGCACCCTTTCTACTTCTACATGTGGAAGTACGTCTCCCCGCTCTGCCTCACCGTGCTTATCATCGCCACCGTGATCGAGATGGCGATCAGCACGCCGGGCTACAACGCCTGGGTGGAGGAGCAGGTCAGCGCCCCTCTCACCCCTGTGACCCCGGGTTCGGCCCAGCCCGAGCGCAAACACACACACAGTGATACTGTACCCCGTTTACAAATGTACCAATGTGGGGCCTCCCGCGTGCTCTAGTGGTTTCAACGTTCGACACTGGCCACGGCGACCGGGGTTCGATTCCCCGTCGCGCCAGAGTCGGCTCTGGCCGAGAGTGCAATTGGCTGTCCGCCCCAGGGAGGGGGAGGGGGAGGGGGAGGGAAGCCGACACTGCGACGCTGCGCACAGGAGTGGTTCTGGGGTACCGGAATTACAGTCGACGAGTGCTGTCTCGGAGGAGGCAGCTCTACGCCATTGTCACTGCCGGTCACAGGACTACGGCAGTGAACTACAAGGGAGGGGATTGAACTAAGCACACGGGTAATTGGCTACCAAATTGGGAGAAAAACAGGGTAAAATTGGAAAAATAAAAGTATAAATAAAAATAAAAAAATGTACCAATGTTAATAACACTTTGGGCTGGTGGATAGCGCAGCGGTCTAACGCACCCATATTTGGCTGGTCCTGTACGAGTGTGAGTTGCCTATCCAGGGACGCGGTTCGAAACCCGTCTCTGCCAGACCGGCCTTGGTCTTTAGCCCCGATCGGGGGCGGAATTTTGCTGTCCGCTCCTGAGGGAGGAGGGGGGAGGGTGGCCGGCACAAACTCGCTGTGAAGCACGTAAGGGGGTCTCCAGAAAGGAGTTCTGTCTCGAAGGAGGCGGATCATCGCTGGCCTCAGAGAGTACCTTGCCCCCTAGAGACAGGCAGTGAGTTTGTGGGGGGGGGGGGAGGGTAATTGAAATAAATAGAGGGTATAATTGACTTCCAAATTAGGGAGAAAAATTGGGAAAAATCTAACACAATTTTAGAAAATATTAATAAGACTATTTCCCACCTCACTTTCATTGCATGTGTTGTTTCCTCTGTAATTATTCACATTAGGAAGTAAACCACTTTCTATTTGCAAAAATAACATAAGTTAAGTAATTTAGTACATCTAAAATACATTGTTCGTTTTACGATAAATATACTCAATGATTTGTGAAGTGAGCCTAAATGTACGCCGTGTTCGTTTGTATGATTTCAGTTTATCAGATGACACTGTTTTAGAGTAGTGTAAATATTTGTGTGCGCAAGCTGCAATATCCACAATAACCAGCAGATGTCAGGGTAGTCACGGAAATAGCACCATCTGACCTTTTTGTTTGTTCTCACTGAACGAATTTGGAACACTTTGACCTTGAGGCATGAAATTGTCTTGTGATATATTCAATTATGGTGATATTATAATTATGATTATACTTTAGTGTGTGATTTTCAGAAGGGGGAAACTGAATTTGTCATTAAAAATGGGATATAATCTGGATGCACCAACACTGGAATTTGATTAAATGTGCAATATTAAACACTTTAACATTTAATCTTTAGCTGAAAACTCACTTGTTTCAGATGTCTGTCATGTATTTATTGATTTTAGCTTCTTTTTTTAAAATTCAGTTTTTAACATTATTTTTGTATTTATTTATTTTTGTACGCATGAATGGTGCTCAATCATAATAACGTTTATTATTATTATATTATAATTATCAACCCCCCCTTGAGCTAATTCCTGGTACATCAAAATTAAATATAATTTAATTTAATTTAATAATTTAATTCACACGGACATTCATTCTATGTAATAAGACATTTTTTATTTGGCTTTCTTGTTAAACTTGCTGATATCTGGGACCAGATTCTCACTTTAAAATAGATTATTGTTGGCTGGGAGTGCCACTTTGGGGCGGCAACTGGCTGTCCACCCCAGGGAGGGGGGAAGGAAGCCGATACAAGGTCGCTGCGTATAGGAGTGGCTCTGGAGTACCGGAGTTAGCCGACGGCTTGGCGAGTGCCATCTCGGAGGAGGCGGTACATCGCCTTTGTCACTGCCGGTCTCCGGACTACGGCAGCAAACTCACATCACGAGGGGGGGATTGACATGAAAAATAGAGAGTATAATCGGCTACCAAATTGGGAGAAAATGGGATAAAATCAAAAGAAAGAAAATAAACAAAACAAAATTCTTAAAAAAAAGAAAAATATAGATGATCGTAATCTCAATAGGACAACTTGGTTCCATCATAAAGGTTAAAAACAGTAAAATAACAGTATTGAAAATGAATGAAAATCCCACGTGATAACGCTGAAGAAAATCAGCGCAAAGACGGATAAAATCAGATAAAATCAGAAACAAATTCTTATTTTTTTTTTTTACAATTTTTTTCAAAATAAAAAAACAATACCACCCCTTGCCCCCGTGTCCAGGCGTCGGAGCAGTTCCAGACCTACCCTCCGTGGGCGCTGGCGATGTGCTACGCCCTGATCATCGTGGCGATGCTGCCGCTGCCCGTGGTGTTCATCGCCCGCCACTTCAACCTGATGTCGGACGGCTCCAACAAGCTGTCGGTGTCGTACCGCAAGGGCTGCATGATGAAGGACATGTCGACGCTGGAGGAGCACGACGAGACGCGCTTCATCCTGGGGAAGAACCCGGGCGACACGCCCTCGCCCATGCCGGCGCACCGCGCCTACCTGGGGCCCGGCGGCACCTCCCCGCTGGAGAACAGCAGCCCCGCCTCCAACAGCCGCTACGGCACCGGCAACCTGCCGCCCACCACACCCGAGTCAGAGCTATGAGCCCGACCACGCCCTGACCTGACCACGCCCAACCTGACCACGCCCAATCACAACCATGCCCGAGTCAGAGCGATGAGCCCGACCACGCCCATTCACACCGGCCCTGACCACGCCCGCACCAGAGTCATGATCCTGACCACACCCAAACCACGCCCTGACCACACCCAACCACGCCCGAGTTCAAGCTATAAGCCCAACCATGCCCTGACCACACCCAAGTTCAAACTAGGAGGTCGACCATGCCCCAACCCTGACCACGCCCAACCCCTAACCATGCCGCCTGACCACATCCAACCATTGTCCAAGTGGAGATCAAGCAATGAGCCCAAGCCCACACTGACCCCACCTCCAGTGCGGGCCATGTCCCTGTGTTTGGAGCGCACACCATCACACACACACACACACCCACCAGCCCACAGCACAGTTCTGACACAGCTACAATAGCACAGGCTATAGCACATGCTACAATAGCACAGGCTAGCACGATATGCACATGCTACAATAGCACAGGCTGACAACAGAACAGTATGCCCTTCTGCTATACAAGAGGCAGGAAAGGGAGGAAAACAGAGGTTTGAGATGTTCTTTCCACAAACAAAACTGTTAATTATAGTCAGAATGTACAGTAATACACGTATTTATAAGATAGTACTAGGCAGTCATTTATACATTATGGTGTAAAGCATTGTGCCCAGATTTGGGAACACAAGAGAACATAAGAGTTCCTTGGAGTGTAGAAATAGGCTAACAGTACCTGCAATGCCATTAGAAGATAATAATCATTGACGAGAGTGCTGCTGGGTGGAGGTTCTTGGCTGGACTGTGTGCAGCTTGGATCTGGGGCACTAGGAATTACGCTAAATCGCCCTTCACCTCCTCCCCAGGGATATCGATATAGATATATTGTAGTTTATTATATATATATATAACAATATATTATATATATATATATATAAATATAACAATATATATATATATAAACTATAACATTATATATATATATATATATATACTGTATTGGATTGCTGCAGACCACAGTCAGTTGCACAAACACATTTACGGTTAATTATCCCCTCTGAAAGGCCTTGAGGAAACTGAATTAGGCTCTCTGGCTTATCCGCTGGGTCTGGTGGAGTTTGATGGAGAATTGATCCTGCATCTTGTGTGAGTGAATAGAGGAAGGGTGGGCTGTGTGAGAGCACGGGTGTCTTATCTGAGAAGGGGCAGCGGCATTATTCAACTAACCAGGGTCC
The DNA here is from genome assembly GCA_029706075.1 of Aldrovandia affinis. Taxonomy (NCBI): domain Eukaryota; kingdom Metazoa; phylum Chordata; class Actinopteri; order Notacanthiformes; family Halosauridae; genus Aldrovandia; species Aldrovandia affinis. The sequence continues at coordinate 192,314 of JAINUG010000499.1, forward strand.
TGAGGGAAGGCCATAGTTGGTGGATTAGTTGAATCAGGTGTTGTAGTGCTGGGCTCGAACAAAAGCCAGCACCCACACCGGCCCTTCTGCCTCCTTCTGCCCCACACCGGCCCTTCTGCCTCCTTCTGCTCCACACCGGCCCTTCTGCCCCCTTCTGCCCCACACCGGCCCTTCTGCCCCCTTCTGCCCCACACCGGCCCTTCTGCCTCCTTCTGCCCCACACCGGCCCTTCTGCCTCCTTCTGCCCCACACCGGCCCTTCTGCCCCCTTCTAGACCCCACACCGGCCCTTCTAGACCCACACACTTCTGCCCCCCTCTGCCCCCACACCTGCCCTTCTGCCCCCACACCGGCCCTTCTGCGCCCACACACTGGCCCTTCTGCCCCCACACTGGCCCTTCTGCCCCCACACCGGCCCTTCTGCCCCCACACGGGCCCTTCTGCCCCCACACCGGCCCCTCTGGGACAGCCCTAGTATAAAGGGTCATGTGAGATAGCTGTCACAGCGTTGTGATGTCACAGGTTTGGTAGTGTCATAAAGCATTAGAGAGCAGGGTTCATAAAGCATTAGAGCAGGGTTCATAAAGCATTAGAGCAGGGTTCATAAAGCATTAGAGAGCAGGGTTCATAAAGCATAAGAGAGCAGGGTTCATAAAGCATTATAGAACAGGGTTCATAAAGCATTAGAGAGCAGAGAGGAGGGTTCATAAAGCATAAGAGAGGAGGTTCATAAAGCATTAGAGAGCAGGGTTCATAAAGCATTGGAGAGCAGGGTTCATAAAGCATTAGAGAGGAGGGTTCATAAAGCATTAGAGAGCAGGGTTCATAAAGCATTAGAGAGCAGGGTTCATAAAGCATAAGAGAGCAGGGTTCATAAAGCATTAGAGAGCAGGGTTCATAAAGCATTAGAGAGCAGGGTTCATAAAGCATTAGAGCAGGGTGTCTGGGAGCAGTGGGGAGCAGGGTGTCTGGGAGCAGTGGGGAGCGCAGCAGCACAGCGTGTCTGAGCGTGCGCTCCAGCTACATCCACGGCACAGCCAGTATTAAAAATAGACAGGGTCTCACCCAGGGGAAGCGGCGTCGGGAACAGCGAGGCGGCCTGTTAATGAACCGTCCCCCAGCATGCAGTGCGTGTGAGCCGTGCTGCCACACAGCCACCCCGTCACTTTACAAACGCTACAGCAACATTGGGGGCAAACGGTGTGCTTCAAAAGGGCAGGATCACCTGCCTGGGGTTCGGTGGGGGGGGTCAGTCAGAACAGGAAGATTCACGCGCGGGTCGGGGAATTTGTTTGGGAGGACAGGAAGTCAGGGGAGATGTGTAGCCTCCTTTAAAAGAGAACTCCAGACAGACCGATGACTTTCTAAAATGTAACACCAGTGCTAAATTTAAATTTAATGTATGATAGGAAGGGCCCCCAATATTTGTTTTTTAAAGGAAAACGGTGTCCAAAAAAGCACAAACACACAGCACATGAAATCACTGAATTTGTGGTCATTAAAAAATATATTAACAAAAAAGGAAATAATTTAATCATGTACAGTGGCACATTCTGACCACCAGATGTCACTATTTACAACAAATAAAAAATGGCCACCAAACTCAAGCAGAGGGAGGGTTGCCAAGGGCTCCAGAAGGCCTTTGGTGAGGAATACACAGCACAGAAATGGAGCACAGTTTTGTGAAGCACAGTTTTGTGTCGGTGCCTGAATCACAGCCTATTTCAACTGACCTACGCCCCAGCATTTTATTCGTCTTGTACAGAGGCTCTGTATGGTGTTATGGTAGTGATTATCGTTGACCAGCGGTTAAACACGACCAGGTTGTGTCATTTGACCATAGGCAGAGGCTCTGGAGTTGCATTATGGGAAGCCCAGACATGGTAACCATGGCGCAACAAACTGTAGCTTTGTCTCACAAGCCCCCGAGCAAACACTGTCTCCCAGCTGGACCAGCTCACTTCCTGTCCTGACTAGTTTATATGCTGAGGACCAGCTCACTTCCTGTCCTGACTGTAGTTTATATGCTGAGGACTGGCTCACTTCCTGTCCTGACTGTAGTTTATATGCTGAGGACTGGCTCACTTCCTGTCCTGACTGTAGTTTATATGCTGAGGACCGGCTCACTTCCTGTCCTGACTGTAGTTTATATGCTCTGTGCTGTGATGTGAAACAGTGCTTTATTGTCACTTCAATTGGCAGCCACTCCACTACGAAACAAATATTCCAGAAAGCACACAACTATGTAGAAGCACAAGATCAGATGGCAGCACAAGACTAAATGAAAACCGCAAAGGCCAACAAGTCAGAACATTTGTTGCAAGACAAAATAAAGTTAATATGGTGACTAACTGGATGACTACACAAACAAAGGACCAACTGTTTCTGACTGTAATCACAAGGCTGTATAGGTATACAGATTTTCACACATCTCGGACCAAAAATATGGATGAATTTACATTGTCATACATGCCTTTACTTGTGGATTATGGCGGGGCATGGGAGGGATAATGAATGTAAAACCAAGCCTTTTAAATCAGGCATTTTAAAACAGGCCTTGTAATTTGTTCTAAGGGCGCAGTTATTGGCACAGGTTAGCATAGCAGCACTTAACCTTCATGGCTTTTTAATGCAACCAGATGGACATGAGAGAATCGGGCCAGAAGGAGACCACAGAGCGCCAGGCTAACCCTGGCTCTGGGCCTCACAGCGGTACGCTGGTCTCCATCCTTTCCTCTGAATCCAAAGCAATTTCAGACAATCAAAAGGCACCAGGAAGCACGGGACCTTTCTACTCGATGTTCACCCCACCAGGTCTGATCGAAACGCCCTTTTGAAAAGGCAGCGTTTTTCCCCCGTCCAGATCACTTTGTCTCCGCTCCTCTCCGTGGTTTAGCAGGTGGGGGGGGGTAGTGGGGCACGTTTAATTCCCCGAAACAATCACGCAAAGCCCCCCCCCCCCACAATCACAACTCCAGGGCCTCTGTTCTCTCCATGGTTACGTCTCGTCCTATTAAAATAAAGGAATTACTCACGTTAAAATAAACGGATTCCATTTTGGGTTGACTTTATTTTTGTAAAGTACAGTAATGGTTTATTTATTTTTTTATTGTGACGCTAGAAGCCATGGTATTAGTGACTAAAACCGATGAATATATTTATATTATTTGTATATTTAATCTGTATGTGTCTGTGTACACTGTTAACTTCACAATGAAGATGATCTTATAAAAGTGTCAAGGTGAATATTTTCATCCTCCGTGTTGTATATATAATCATTGTATATTTGGAAATATCATTTTTGTAGCCGTGTACCTTTCTGTCTTACTGTGGGTTTGGGTCGGGGATGGGGGGGTGGGTTTGGGTCGGGGATGGGAGGGGGGGTTTGGGGAGTTAAAGGACAACGTCGTGATTTTTCCGTTGTTGACTTTGTGTGTTTTTCTCCTTCAATGTTGTCTCTATTCATCCAGAGCACACACCAGGGACAGGGTTTGCTAAATGATCCGTGTTCTTGGTTCACTTAACGCGAAACGCGAAACGTTCACTTAACGGGTCCTACATTCCCTTAATGTTAAACTTGAATATGCGCCTTTTGAGAATTATATTGACGGCAGCACTTTTATGTTCAATCTCTCACTGTGTGTTCTTAGGTTTTAATGTGTGAACTGTACCAGTATGACAATGGGGGGCTCCTAGCAGCTCACTGTGTTAGCTATAGTACTGTTCCTATAATCCTGCAGTACGAACCGCACCACGCGGTGAATGTCAGTATAAAAACCACTCAGAAGCGTATGTGTCCGAGCGCTGATGTACATATTATTCATGTCGGTACAATAATGTCCAATTCCATTCGTATAAGCAATCTTTTTGTCTTTAAATTAACAAAACAAAACAAAAAAAAAAAACAAAAAAACTGAAAAGAGGGGGTCAAGGTGTAATCGCTGTGTAATTGTAACGCTGCAGACTGGAAGTGCAATTTTTGTGTGGGTGAAAATGTACTGTCGAACGTGAATGTAATCGCACTTTTGTATACGCTCTCCCCTGAAAACGCTGTACTGCCCGTGTTCAGTCTATCCTCTGTGCGGGCCTAACCACGCGGCCTCCTCCTGCTAATCAAAGGGCAGATACCGGGACGGCATCCGCCTGTAGAAAGCAATATTTTCTTCAGCATCGGCCGGTGCTGTCTGGAAGGCGAAAGTCGCGAGGAGAACTGGCAGGAAGTTCATACGGGACCAACGCACTCCATCGTGGCGTGTTTGCGCGCCCGTGTGCGTGTGCGTGTTCGTGTCTGTGTGTGTGTGTGTGTGTGTGTGTGTTCTTATTTCTGATAATCAGTGCAGTAGTGCTTTGCTTCACCACCAAGCACAAGTCTCTCCTGTGGCCACCGACCGTTGAAAGCAAAACACACCCAGAGTGCTCTCTCTCTCTCTGTGGCTGAAAACACAAGTATTCCATTGTATGAGTCAAGACGGTTGTGCAATATTCAAAACTGTGTGGAGCCCATCTGAACAGCAAATCGTGGATATTAGAAAATATCAATAAAGACAATACAATATAGCTGTGCTTTCTGCTGATTGCTTTTGGCTGTTTTTGTGTTCATTTTTTGACTCTCAGGTACAAAGGTTATTTTGTGCCTTGGTCTGCGGGTCTGGCTTTTGTTACAGCTGATTAATAGGATTTAGGCCTCAGAGTTACACTCTTATCAGTTACAACCCAGGCAATGTTTTGCCAACAGCTTTAAGTAAATTTAAGCAAATGTTACATTTTCAATTTTAAACTTATTTTTTTTTTTTTTTTTTTCATTACCTCAGAAGCTGCTGAAACTAAAACAAGGTGATGCATAAGAATGAATGAGATAATGAGCTTTTTGCTCTGATTTTTACACAAAGTTTTTTCACCTGCACTTTCACACTTTCAAATATTGGGGACACTTGTGTCTCTACTCTGTCTTAGTGGTCAACAGTGTTGCTCGTCCAGCCTGAATTCAGGAATAAACACTTTGCAGTTTGATTCAATAGGCTGTGTGATCTTTCGGGGTGCAACGGTACACAAACATCACGGTTCGGTACGTACCTCGGTTTTTAAGTCACAGTTCGGTACGTTTTTGGTACCAGTTTTGGTCCCGTTTACAAAGTTAATTTATTATGAACTTTGTAAACAGTGGCTAATTGGCCATAAGTTACTGAACAAAGTGAGGCACATATCTTTCTTTTTTAAATAAAATTAAAAGAAATGTCCGTCCAGCTGCCACCGCACACGTCCGTGTTAGTGGTTAAAGCAAGATTGCATTCGTTCGGTTCACAAAGCGCACCGAACCGAAAGTCCTGTACCGAACGGTTCGGTGCCAATACGTGTACCGTTACGCCCCTGGTGTACAGCACAGCTTAGGCAGTGTAAAGTGTGAACTCTGGAGCACAGCTTTGGCAGTGATCTCTGTGAGTGATGGGAATCTCTCTCTTTCAGCGGTGAAGGCTGCACACTCAAGGTTATTCCTCATCCTCCCCACTCTCGCTGAATTTTAGTGACAAGGCCAAACGCTGTCCATCAGTCCAGACTGAGTCAGTCTCTTCTTTTAAATTGATTTCTAATTTTTTCCCGTTTTCCTCCCAATTTGGTTGCCAATTATAGCCTCTATTTATCTAAATTCCCCTCCCCCACGAGTCCGCTGCCCGTCCTCCGGGTCGAGACACTTTTTCCAGGCCGATTGGTCTGCCTCTTCCGAGACAGAATTCTACCACTGACGCCTTTACCTGCTCCTTGACGGACTCGTGCCGGCTCACCCTCCCCCCTCCCCTGGAGGCGGACAGCCAAACGCCGCCTCCGATCCGGGCTGACGACCAGGGCCAGTCTGGTAGAGACGCGGGTTTCGACACACCACACCGGACCAGCCAAAGTGTGGCGCGTCAGACTGAGTCAGTCTCAATTTTCTTTTCGGACAAGACGGACAACAGAATCTGCCCTACCATGGGAACAAAAATGTCCTGAGAAATATCAATCCTGATCAATCCACACTGTGAAACACTTCATCCTTGGAGTGTCACCATGTGACGAGTTAGCCAAATCATGAGAATCTAGCATAGCAAAACAGCTCAGACTTTCTAGCCATCCTGGCTGTTTGGCTCTTCTCTTTTAGGTTTGACACACATGCTTTCGGACCAGAAGGAACAGCACATTTTATTCACAACCAAATCATTTTCTGAATTATACTATTCAATTTTGAGTTTCTAAAAACTGAGCACAATAAATATAACAAAAAATACACTGTTAGAGTGTTGGCTCTGGCCGGGAGTGCCACTAGGGGGCGGCGATTGGCTTGGCGAGTGCCGGCTCGGACGAGACGATACTTCGCCTTTGTCACTGCCGGCCACAGGGCTACGGCAGCAAACTTACAATACGAGGGGGGATTGACATGAAAAAGAGAGGGTGTAATTGGCTACTAAATTGGGATAAAATCAGAAACAAATGATTTAAAAAAAATAATACATAAAAATACACTTAGTGTTGAGAAGTCTATTTACATGAACAGTATTCACATTTTAAACAGAAGCTTTGCATCAGCAAGCAGATTTAGGCCTTGACTCATTCAACATTTGTCCTTAACTGACTCTGAATGAATGTTTTTCTTCACAAACAAAAGGCTGGAGAGTACTGCAGTCAGAGATATTAATGAACTTCACTTGCATGTGCTTTTAAGTCAAAGCTCAGGACAAATATTGCCTTATCCCAGACCCAATCGTGCTTCAGTATAAAAACTCTTTCTGGTGCCGTGGATACCATAGCGGTCTAACACACCGTATCTTGGCTGGTCCGATACTGTGTGCGCTGCCTGTCAGGGGCGCAGTTCTAAACCCTTCTCTACCAGACTGGCCCTGGCCATCAGCCCCAATCGGGGGTGGCGTTTGGCTGTCCGCCCCAGGGGGAGGGGGGAGGGTGAGCCGGCTCGAGTTCGCCATGAAGCACGTAAGGGAGTCTCCAGAACATGGGTGGAGGTGAATTCTGTCTCGAAGGAAGCAGGGCTTGCTGCCCTCTGAGAATTCGCCTGCTTCGTAGAGACGAGCGGCGGACTCGTGTGGGGAGGTTAAACCAAAAAAAGGGTGTAATTGGTTACTAAATTGGGAGAAAAAATTGAAAAAATCTGAAAAAATAATTATTAAAATTTTTTAAAAATGAATAAACTCTTTCTCCATGAACCCCAGCCATGAGCTGTGACACTGTACAGGGGGAAGTGATGTTAACGCAGGACTGCTGTCCATCTCTCTCCCGTTCCACGCCTCAGCACACGTGCAGGAGCAGCAGGACAGAGCTGCCGCCATTTTGGTCACGTGGGACACTTCCAGCGAGTCCAGTGTGGAACCTTTCTGCTCAGCTGGTTTAACAAGGACTGACATTCCCAGCCAAGTCAGTCAACATCATCCACCGCTGTAGGACTCCACTACAACAGCATCAACCAAATCCTTATTTGAAGAATAGCTGCTTAGCAAACAGCAGGTCAGGGTGATGTTTGAACATCTCCACACACATCCTGGAGTGCATGTCCACAACCATCCTGCATCAGGTGGGCCCAGGTGCTCATGGGTAAAACAGCGTGTCGCTCAGGCCCAGGTGCTCATGGGTAAAACAGCGTGTCGCTCAGGCCCAGGTGCTCATGGGTAAAACAGCGTGTCGCTCAGGCCCAGGTGCTCATGGGT
>JAINUG010000499.1:205000-226236 GCA_029706075.1 Aldrovandia affinis
CCATCAACATGCCAACAACAAAACTCCCTGCAGTAAAGCAGTGTAGTGAAGTAAAACACGCCTGTGTAGACCTGGGCTGTGTTCGAAACCGTTCACTTGTTCACTCGTTCCCTATTCCCTATAGTGTTCCCTATGCAGTGTTCCATGTAGTGAATGATTAAACTGTTTTTGGACACTACAACTGAACGTCATTTGCGTCTAAAAAAATGTGCCGGATATTCAGGTGACGCAAGCGGACGCTCCCAGTATCACGTAAACAAACCGAACACTCATGGCAGCAGGTTGAAATGTACTCAGGTAGTATCGGGTTTGCATGTTCAGTTTTGAATGTTAAACTCAAAACTCAAAACTCCCTGCAGTAAAGCAGTGTAGTGAAGTAAAACACGCCTGTGAAGACAGGTGCTGTTGTAGTGGAGCTCGGAAGACGTGAGTTAAGCATGTGAGCGTCTGCTGCAGAAAGTGATGTTGATAAAGAGTAAGATTAGTTCCCTTGGCTGGGGACTTGGGGTCTTTAGCTCGGCGGGCTAATCGTGTCTCTTGTGGCGTTGGGATGCTCGGTTCGAAACTCACTGCAATCAGAAACCAACTCCGTTACACTGGGTTGCAGTAAAGTAGCGTAGTGAAGTAAACTGTGTAGAAGTGGTGTTGGGCTCCACTCTGGGGTGGATAGAGGTTTAAAAGGAGCTGGTCTACGCTCCACACCTCCACACCTCTAGACCTCATAACCGCACAGACCACAGCACAGAACAGATCGGCTGCTGTCGCCTGGTAATGAGAACGCCCACAGGAACAAAGATCCACAAGGTATTGCACAACCGGACGATCTGGGCTTTGGGCGTGAGACAAACAAATCGTCCCGCAGGAGAAGAGGAATCTTCTGGGGCCGTGGGCCAACAGAGGCAGGTCTGCTCTTCGGTCAAGAACAAAAAGAGAGCGAGATTTCAGATCAGATTTCTGTCAGTGCAGAGAGAACTTTTAGCTTTTTAGGTTCTTAGGAGCTTGGAGGCACCTTGGGTCGCGGGCAACTGATTGGGTCAAAGGACATGTGCTGGCACTGTTCTTTTGGTCCTGTGTTCTTTTGGTCCTGGGGAGGGATGCCCCCCCGCCTCCCTCTCTCCTCGCACCACCTCTTCTCCGAAAAGAACATCTCCTCTCCTCCGCTCCGCAAAACACACCTCTAATCAGCCGGCTATTTCCCCTGCGGAGGAGGCATTCATCGCTGCTAATGGGCTTACCATCCGTGCGGCTAATTATGGAGCCCCGCGCTCTGGATCACAACCTGTCCCCCCCCCGGCCCGGTCCCCCAGATGTTTATGGGAGGGTGTCCAGGTGCTGAGAGCTTCACTTCCCCTTTTCCCACCACCAGCGGTGGCCTGTTTGGGAACGGATGCAGTGTGACTCTCCTCCTTCACACTTACAGGCTCAAAGTGCAGCTTTCCTGGCAGGAAGCGGGAGTAGAATCAAAGTGCGATTAGGGAGGGTGGGGGGGATAGGAGGGGGGGGGGGGTTTCGGATCCATCTCTCGTCCTTCTTCAGCGCACTGATTAATCTCACGCCCCGCTCCATGGGGGCCGAGGCGGCCAGCGATCCGGCTGATGTATGAAGCCTTGGCTTCTAGATAATGTTCCTCCGTGAATAGACAATAGAATAGTCAGGTAGGTAGGGTAGCATGTATGTAATTGATTGCTATGAGCTCTATTGCAGATTGAATAGGAGTAGTGTAAATGTATGTGGTATTGGTGATATTTATTGGAATTTAGTTTATGCTGCCAATGCCTCATGTTTGTGTATTTTGCATTGTTGTTGTTTATTGTAGCCTTGATTAAGCTGCCAACGCCTAACACCACAAATACAATACAGACACACACACACACACACACACACACACACACACACACACACACACACACACACACACACACACACGCACACACACACACACACACACACACACACACACACACACACACACGCGCACACACGCACACACACACACACACACACACACACACACACACACACACACACACACACACACACACACACACGCACACACACACACACACACGCACACACACACACACACACACACACACACACACACACACACACACACACACACACACACACACACACACACACACACACACACACACACACACACACACACACACACGCACGCACACACACACACACACACACACACACACACACACACGCACGCACACACACACACACACACACACACACACACACACACACACACACATGCACACACACACACACACACACACACACACACACACACACACACACCACCATGACACCTAATAACAACCAGGACCTGGGCGGCCGGCGATTCAGCTGAGGTATGAAGCTGCGCTCACAGCGGACACCCAGCGGAATGAAACCTCACCGAACAGGAGCTGGAGTCCGGATCCCTCCGGAGAGAGAGAACACAAAACACTCCTTAATCACTTCCCATAACTCCAAGAAGCTTGCTGAAATCGCCGTCGGAAGCATCCCATAATTGCTGAAAAGCCCTACGGTAGTCACACTGGGTGTAATGTGTGAGCAGGGAGGTGAAACCAGACCCGATCCTCTAATGTGCAGTAGAGTGGTCTTCCCACAGCCGCTGGGGGAATGGCTCTAATGTAGTCTATCTGCCAGGGGGCCGAACACACGCCCATATGAAACATGTTACTGTGGTCTAATCTACAAGTGAACCAGCATTGGGCGTATCCAACTAATTAGCTAATTGAGCCACAGGGGTAATTGGTAGAAACACCGGCCCTCCAGGACCCGAATTGCCCACCCCTGCTTTAAATGATCAGAGAAAACTACTGACAACCTCACCCCCCCCACCTCACTAAAACTACTGACAACCTCACCCCCACCTCACTAAAACTACTGACAAGCTCCTCACTACTGGGTGGTCATACGTCTGGCACTACGCCGGACAGTCCAGTTTTCAAGCGCTCTGTCCTCCATCCGGCACCATCCTCTGCCGGACGCCCATTTGTCCTCCTTTTGAAGTGTAGACTAGAAAAACACTAAATTCTTCATTAAATCACTGTTTGAAGATTCGAACGCGCTTCTTGTTGGTTTATGTATTTGTCAAATAACGAATCGCTTGTGTCGTTGGTCTAATAAATGTCAACAAATACCACGCTTTAATATGATGCTCTTACATACACTGTGGCGCCAGCGGCAAGCCACGCAATTTTTCTTTAAGTATTATCGGAGAGTGTTCGGTGCTATTGGAGCCAGCCCTGCAAAATGCCAGGGAGGGACAGAAGTACCAAAAGTAGACCATGCAGCTATTGTGAGTACACATTTTCAATCTCAGTTTAGTCTGTACAGGTGATGGTTTTAAATTGGTCATAATAATTACATGTTAAATTGCCGCTGCCTGAAGTGTCCTCCATTCTGGGGTTTTACAAATGGCCTGAGAAGCCCCAACACTACGGTTGCCAACTTTCTATCATCCAAATACGGAACACTGGGGATGAAGTGTGTATGGATGTAATTCAATACATACTGTATATTGTAACGGCGACTGCTGAAGGAAGACTCAGGAAAGTTTTCCATGATTGCACTACCAGCTATACACTACAACAAAGCTTATAGACACAGGGCACAACCAAGAACAGGAGAAACTCACGGGGGTCACTTCTTAGACGTACAAACACAGTCACGGTTACAACACTAATCCACTCAATGACACAAGGGGTGATGGGGAACTGGCACACAAGGAATCATCGGAGACTGAGCACATAACAATAACAATGGCAGCCCCCAAGCTTACTTAGCATACGATGTGGCTAAGCTAACATTCATTACTACTGAACTTAGTTACACCGTTACAATATGATGGGATTCTATTTCGATGTCTGACTGGTGTTTATACGGGACAAGGAACGTCCCGTACGCGATGAGCCCAAAAACGGGACGTCCCAGCTAATACGGGACGGTTGGCAACCCTGTCCAACACCGAGCTCAAGTCACGATCGGCAAGATTTGGGGTGTTCATTAGGCCTTGAAATCGCCTGCAGGGGCCCCCCTCCTGAAGCGAGCCGCTCTAAAAACCGCCCGTAAACAGGAAGAGGAAATGGATAAACAGGAAGAGGAAGAGAGGGCGCATCCACACCACACGTCTCACTTCCTCACCCTGCGAGGTCACAGTTGTTTAGTTCACTAAAATAATTCAGCTCCTCCAGCTCGTGCTAGCAAGTCTTTTCTTTGAAATGAAAATGGGCGGAGTGCGTTATAAGTGGAGTACGTTTCCCCTTAAGTTGTCTCTTGGAAAACTCGTAAATCTCACACGAAAGCCATCTGCACGTTGTCTCTCTCTCTGTGTGAATAATCTGGAATGTCCGTCTGTTTATTATTAAACTGCGAAGGGCACAACAATAAGTGTTTGGCTGAATACATTTAAAGTGGCCTTAAAGAAGTGGCTGCAAAAAAATGACAAAAAAAAATTTTATTTATTTATTTTTACTTATTTATTTATTTATTTCTTCTGACATAGCTTCCCCGCACTGCCATATTGTAAGTTGACTGTATTGTCTCTGCTCTGGTGATACTCTGTTGATGTGTTTGTGTGTTTTTTCTTTTCTTTTCTGCAATGTGTATGGTCTGATGTTTAGTGTTTTGTGAGGACCACAATGGAAATAAGCCTTCGGGCTTTATTGTGTTTTTATCCTCTGTGATTTTAAATTTTTTACTTTCTCTTGTATGTTTTGTGTGTTGGCCTATGTGCCGTTTTTTTATTTATTTATTTTTATTTATTTTTGTTTGTTTCTGATTTTATCCCATTTTCTCCCAATTTGGTAGCCAATTAGACCCGCTATTTTTACGTCAATCCCCCTAGTAATGTGAGTTCGCTGCCGTAGTCCTGCGACCGGTAGTGACGAAGCAAAGTGACGCCTCTTACGAGACGGCACCCGCAGCCCGTCGACCGTAACCCGGTACTACAGGGCCACTCTTATACGCAGCGAACGTCACGTCGGCTCCCCTCCCCCCTCCCTGGGGCGGACAGCCAATCGCCGCCCCCTGGTGGCACTCCCGGCCAGAGCCGACACTTGGTGAGACGGGGAATTGAACCCCGGTCTCCATGGCCAGCGTCGGACGTTGTAACCACTGGACCACGCGGGAGGCCCACCTATGTGCCGTTTTTAATCACCAAATAAACCGAACCAAACCAAAAGTGTTTGAGCAGCGCGCTCAGAGAACAGACGGGAGAACGATCGGAGGTTGGTGACACTCTTGTAGCGCACCAGCAGCACATTCCGGTCTGGTCTTCTGCGGTTCATTTAGCTGGGCGACTGCTCATTTGTGAGTCTGTTTGTGTGAGCTACCTGTATGTTTATTCTGCTGCTTTTCATGTAACAAACATAAATCCATGATTATTCACATAAATGTTACTCGCCTCTTGTCACCTATCAGGCAGCCTACGCCTCAATTCACCAAACTACGACTGCGACTACAACTACGACTCTTCCAACTCCTTCTATTTTTTACATTTTGTTTCAGATTTTTTCCAGTTTTTCTCCCAATTTAGTAGCCAATTACACCCTCTATTTATTTTGATTTACCCTCCCCACACAGGTCCGCCGCTCGTCTCTAAGAGGCAAGCTAATTCTCCGAGGGCAGCAAACTCCGCTTCCTTCAAGACGGAATTCACCCACTCACGTTCTGGAGACTCCCTTACGTGCTTCACGGCGGACCCAAGCCGGCTCACCCCCCCCCTCCCCCTGGGGCAGACAGCCAAACGCCGCCCCCGATCGGGGCTGACGACCAGGACCAGTCTGGTAGAGACGGGTTTCCTACCGCATCCCTGATAGGCAGCGCACACCGTATTGGACCAGCCAAGATACGATGCGTTACACCGCTACATTATCCGCCGCCCCTTTTCCGACATTTAAATGGATAGTGGAAGCTGTAGTATGGTGGCTGCATTGTGCCTCTTGCCACCTGCCCATCCACATTGACTGCTATTGCAACTTTGGTTTTCAAGATCCATTAAATGGCGCCTCCCGCATGGTCTAGTGGTTTCAACGTCCGGCGCTGGCCACGGTGACTGGGGTTTGATTCCCCGTCGCGCCAGAGTCGGCTCTGGTCGGGAGTGCCATCGGGGTGGCAATTGGCTGTCCGCCCCAGGGAGGGGGGAAGGAAGCCGATATGAGCTGGCTGCGTATAGGAGTGGTCCTGTGTGTTACGGTGACCGTGGCGGGTGCCGGCTCGGAGGAGGCGGTGCAGCGCTCACTACCGGTCTCAGAACTATGGCAGAGACCTCTCATACAAGGGAGGGGATAACTGACATGAAAAAGAGAGTGTATAATTGCAACTAAAAAATAGGGAGAAAAATTTGAAATAATATCATATAATATAATAAAACCATAAAAAGTAGAGGGGGAAAAAAAGAAAAACCATGAAGAGATCTCCCATGACATGCAGACACACAGACACACAGACACACAGACACATGGACACATAGACACATGGACACACAGACACATGGACACACAGACACATAGACACATGGACACACAGACACACAAACACATGGACACACAGACACACAGACACACAAGACACATAGACACACACACAGACACACAGACACACGGACACACAGACACACACACAGACACACAGACACACAGGTCTGTGTTGAGGTACAGTTGACTCTGCAGCTGAATGTCATGCCTAAAGGCTTGTTTCCACCGGGACAATAAAGATCAACTATAAAACTTCCACACCTGTTGATCCACACACACACACACACACACACACGCTTCTCACGATATTGGTTAGTTATTGTTTGAAATGTATTTTAGAAATCACTCTGAGCGATCCAACGAACAGCGATCATTATTGCTTGGGCTAATTTTTTTTACAGCTATCAGCGTAACGTGGATGATTTTCATATTGTTACGGTTATGGTTATGGTTATGGCTATGGTTATGGTTTCGGTTATGGTTATGGTTATGGTTATGGTTATGGTTCTCAGGAGCCTTGCTGGAGACGGAGGGAGGGGGCGGGCTGAGGAGAGCCACGTGGGACGCTCTTTGAGCGTTTTTTGTTTTTTCCTGTCCCGTGAGGAGAGAGAGAGAGAGAGCAGAGAGGACACGGGACCCATTGTTCTCCCCCTGGCCCATGGGACCGTCCGGGCCTGGGTCACACCGATCCAGGAAAGCCAAAGCGTGTTTAAACACCTCAAACCTCCACACCCCTACCCCCCCCTGACCTCACAGCAGTGGCGATTTTAGACCCTATTTATGGGGGCTTTAACCCCCTGTCTTTCATCTCAGCCCCCCTGAAAATGTTTAGTCATTCTTTTCTGAAAAACATTTTTAGAAATACCACAGATAGAGAGAGAGAGAGTGGTATTTCAATTTTGAGAGGGACCACCATTGTGGTGTTTTTGTTTTGGGGGAATGAAACAGTAAATTAATTACAAATGTAGGCTTGTGCTTTGCATGTGTACATCTCACATTCTCATTCTCAAGGTCAAATCCTAGAATCACCCCTGCCTCACACCTTCACACCTTCACACCTTCACACCTCCCAGTTTGAATAACACCACTGATATTTAATTATCGCAAGTCTGTCAAACTAGCAATGAAAATTATGCAAAAATGCATTCACTATATTCATGTTTAAGCATAATATAAAAATAGTTAAATGCTCAATAATAAAACATTTTTTATTAATCATACTGTATATCTTATATATCATGTAATATAAGTTTATAATGTCTATACGTTTGTTATATCAGGGGCCGTATGTACAAAGACTTCTAAAAGTAGGAGTGCTGATCCAGGATCAGGTTTCCCCCTGTCCATATCCTAACCATATCCATTATGAGCTGAAAGGCTAAACTGATCCTAGATCAGCACTTTGTCCATATGGCCCCTGTAGGTCTGCATTAGTGTTGTGGCTGGGCACTCGTGAGCTGTGGGCTGTGAGCAGGCCCTTGTTGCTAATGGACCAGCGGAGATTGAGAGCAGTCTCATGGTGAAGACGCACACAATCAGCCCGTCGGCGTGGGGATCCATCCCATAGGTGTCAGAGGGCACCGTCTCCATGGCAACGCACAGCCATTAAACCCCCGTCCACTGACAGCGTCCGCTTTCTGACCGCTCGAGAGACGCACTCGCCTTCTGCATGTCAATCAGCCGGCAAAGCAAAAACCTGAAATGGGTTTTTTTCTCCACTGTCCTGAAATAAGTGTTTCTTTCATATCCTCCCCCAGAAGGAGCTAAATTTTTTATCTTTGTGATTTATTTTTTAATATTTTATTAGTTTCAATATTTACAGTTTTTATATATATTTTTATTTATTTTTATTTTTTATTTATTAGTTTCTAATATTTTCCCTATTTTTTCCCTATTTAGTAGCCTTGTCAACCCTCTATTCATTTAGATTTACTCTCCTGGAATTCAGCCACTTGTCTTTCTGGCAAATTAATTCTCTGATGAATTCTCTGGTGGACTCAAGCCGGCTCGCCCTCCCCCTCCCCCTGGGGCGGACAGCCAAACACCGCCCCGATCGGGGCTGATGACCAGGCCCGGTCTGGTAGAGATGGGTTTTGAACCGCGACCGTGACAGGCAGCTCACACTGGAAAGAACCAGCCAATATGGGTGCGTTAGACCGCTACGCTATCGGAGATCCCAAACAGTGAAGATTAAAACAGTAATTTATATTACAAGGTGAAATATCACTGTCTGCTCAATTTTATTTCATTTTATGATCTTCTTCACCGTATGAGCAGTGATACCCCCTCATCTCAGGGTCCAGGAGCCCTCCAGGGCAGCGAGGTTCTGAGGTACCTCCATACTGAAATAAAACAATGGCTCATTTACAATTTTATTATTATTATTATTATTATTTTATTTCATTTATATTCATGTTCCCTGGAATACTGTGGGTTAAAAACAGGAAATATTGAGGAAATTTTACTGATAATAATTCTGTTATTTGTCCATGCTTTGTTAAGGCCACTTGGTGGGCAGTGAGTCAGTCTCAAAAGCAGATGCTAAAATCATTGCATGTGGAGGTGGTGGTTTGCAGCCCTTAAACCTGAAGGGTTTCAGTGTGGGCATGGCAACCAAAGGAGACAGAGGCATGGTGACCATGGTGACCAGGGGAGTCACAGAGGCATGGTGACCATGGCAACCAAAGGAGACAGAGGCATGGTGACCATGGCAACCAAAGGAGACAGAGGCATGGTGACCATGGTGACCAGGGAGTCACAGAGGCATGGTGACCATGGCAACCAAAGGAGACAGAGGCATGGTGACCATGGGGCATGGTGACCATGGCAACGGGGGGAGTCACAGAGGCATGGTGACCATGGCAACGGGGGGAGTCACAGAGGCATGGTGACCATGGCGACCGGGGGAAGTCACAGAGGCATGGTGACCATGGCAACCGGGGGAGTCACAGAGGCATGGTGACCATGGCGACTGAGAGAGTCAGAGATTGTTGAGTCACAAATCCCAGAGTCTGGAAATGCTGTGATGAACAGACAGGTGATATGAGTGAAATATTAACGATGGATGATGGCAGTGTGGAACACTCAGCCTCGCTGTTAGAGTGGGGGGGGGGGTCTTTGAGTGCAGAGATGTTGAGCTCAAAGCCAACATCACACAAGTGGTCTTGTTTTCTTGTTCTCTCTCATTCTGAAAGATAAGATATAAAATGTTCCAAAGCAAACATTACATCAGGAACAGAATTGATTGTCCTGTTGCGTTTGGCAGTGAAAAACATTCCGGATTTTATTTTGAAAGATGTGAGCTTTCAGTCTTTCCCATTAAGACAATATGAGTCACTGGGAGGCCAAAGACTTGATATGACCATACACACACTCACACACACACACACACGCACACACACACACACACACACACACACACACACACACACACACACACACACACACACACACACACACACACACACACACACACACACACACGCGCACGCACGCACGCACGCACACACACACACACACACACACACACAATCAAGGCCCTGTGTGATAATGAAGGTGTGATACACACACACACATAATGAAGGTGTGATAATGAACGTGTGATAAACCCAAGGTGCACGCACACATGAAGGTGTGATAATGAAGGCCCTGTGTGATAATGAAGGCCCTGTGTGATAATGAAGGTGTGATAATGAAGGTGTGATAATGAAGGTCCTGTGTGATAATGAAGGTGTGATAATGAAGGCCCTGTGTGATAATGAAGGTCCTGTGTGATAATGAAGGTGTGATAATGAAGGTGTGATAATGAAGGTGTGATAATGAAGGTGTGGTAATGAAGCCCTTGCTTTGCTGACACAATAGGATCCAGAAGCACGTGCAACAGCAGACAGGAAGAGGGAAGGTGTGATAAGTGGAAGGCCCCCATCTGACGCAGGTGTGCATGCTCAATCATCTCCATTAAAAGCCCATTTGCATTTTGACGAGTGTCTAATGCCCATATCAGCACAGGGGTGGCAGGGAGACCTGTGGTGGGGAGGGGGGTTATATTCACTGTGTCCCTAAAAATCTGGGTCCACCGAGAGGACACTCTATAGGGCCCACTCTATAGGGCCCACTCTATAGGGCCCACTCTATAGGGCCCACTCTATAGGGCACACTCTATAGGGCACACTCTATAGGGCACACTCTATAGGGCACACTCTATAGGTCAGGGGTGGGCAAGGAGGGCCTGTACCCGTTTCTGGATTTCATGCCAACTTCTGCTCTTAATTATTTAATTTACGTGATCTGACATTTTACTTTGCATTTCTCGATAAGCCCATGAGTGACAGCTGAAGACTGTTCTTGTGTTCCCATATGAAACATGTTACTGTGGTCTAACCTATATGTGAACCAGCATTGGCAAATCCAGATAATTAGCTAATTGAGCCACAGGGGTAATTGGTAGAAACACAAACATGCATACACACCGGCCCTCCAGGACCGGAGTTGCCCACCCCTGCTATAGGGCCCACTCTATAAGGCACCATCTATAGGGCCCACCTTACAGGGCTGCCTCTATAGGGCCCACCTTACAGGGCTTGCTCTACATCACAGGTGTCAAACTCATTCCATCGAGGGCCGAGTGTGTGCAGGTTTCTGTTGCAACCAATGCATTACACCAGGTGATTTCACTAATTATCTCACTTCTTCAACTAAGGAGGGAACCTAATTGAAATCACCTGGTGTAATGCATTGGTTGCAACAGAAACCTGCACACACTCGGCCCTCGATGGAATGAGTTTGACACCCCTGCTCTATAGGGTCCCCTCTATAGGGCCCACCTTACAGGGCCCGCTCTATAGGGGTTGGAGTTCCAGAGGCTGCTCAAGCAGAAGGCCCCGTGTTGAAGTCATTAGTCGTTAGCCTTCTTCGGCGAGTCTGTTAAGTGTGGGACATATGCCGCTGTGATTGGCCCCCCACTGGTGCTGAGAGCAGAGGGCTATTCCCCGCTCATTTCCAATCGTCCAAACATTTGGGTCTGTGCTTCCTGAGTGGAAGGTTTTCATTGTGGTGACAATGGCTTCCTACACCTTATCATCAACTGTGTACAGCTGGCCGAGGAAGCCGATGACAGCTCCAGAATGTGTGCCCGCTAATGTGCGCTTCATGCGCCCAGTTTCCCCTTAATCCGTCTGTGTCACCGTAAACAGAACAAATAACACTGCAAACGTGAGGCCAACATTCCCACAACCGACCACTGCAAATTCATTACAATTTTGCCAAAAATCTGATTGTGTAGTTAAGTCTGCTTTTGACACAAAACAAACTGGAAAATATCAAATTATATATCTATTTTTAAATGTAGATTTTTGAAGGACCTTCTTTCTGTTATTTTTCGTACATCAATTTAGGGTCACCCTTTTTGGAATTGACAAGTTATACCAAGAAAGCACAATAAAAAAATCTTGATTTACTGAATATTGATTTATCTGCTTTTGCATCCGAACTCTTCACATGTATTCCTGGGAAAATGTTAGGCTCAACTCAAAATGTTTTAAAGCCTTTAAATATACATTTAAGGAAGTGTTGCTGTCACCAGTCATATGCAGGTAACTGCAAAAATAAAGGAAACATCGTCATAAAGTGTCTTACAGTTTTTTTCAACTGCTAACATGCTTTGGTCAAAACTGAAGTCACATTTTCAAAACTCTTCACACAGTCAGCGAACCAGAAGTCTATGTGGACCAAACAATTAATCATTTTTCATTGCTTTCACACAAAATGCATTCACTGACCACATTTTCCAAAATCCATGAACTCTTTTCTCATTCATACTCCACCACCCGCAAAACACTATATATTTGCAGCACATTTTTCAAATGCTAACACACTGTTTTCAAAACTGTTAAAAATGCATTCAAAACAGAATTACGTCACAATGTGTGCAGCACTGTCCAATGATGGTTTGCTGTTACACAAACCACTCCATTGGCCCCTACAATACAGAGAGGCTCATTTCTTTTCTGGATGACCTGCATAAATGACTTGTGCCAGCAGAGGAGAGAGAGGGCAGGAAACTCCCCTACCTTCATTGTTGTGTGGGATAATGTGGCATTCCACCACTCTGCTGCAGTCACAGACTGGTTTGCTGCACATCCCAGGATGTTAGTATTATTCCTGCCTCCATACTCCCCCTTCCTAAACCCCATAGAATAGTTTTTCTCTGCTTGGAGGTGGAAGGTGTATGACCACCGTCCACATGACCAGATGTCCTTACTGGATGCCATGAATGTGGGGTGTGGAGACATTTATCCTAAAGACTGCCAGGGTTGGATTGGACATTCCAAAAGATACTTTCCAAGATGCATCGCCAGAGAAGACATAAGATGTGATGTTGATGAGAACTTGTGGCCAAATGCAGGAGAGAGGGAGAACTAGAACCCTCACAGTACTGTACAGTATGAGTGATTGTTTTTTTTGTGATTATTATTGCAGCCCTGGAATTTCAGGAAATTGCTATTTTTTGTTTCAACTTTTTATTTTTCACAAGTAAATTACTATATGCAGAGATATAGAAAAAATAAACGATATTGAAGCAAATTTCTGTATTTCTGATTCATTGTTGTTACATATACTTTAGTACAGTCAATAAAGTGAAAAGGTGTTATTCTTATTCTATAATGAAATACTGATTTATGTGAAAAATCATTCAAACTTCAAAGAAAAAAGTTCTTAATTTATGTAATGCTCCCTGTTGTTAGTGTTTTTTAGGTCAGTGTGTTATGAGTGACAATGTATGCTTTCCGAGTGAGAATTGTTGCCTTAGTTTGAAACATGTATGAAGTGTTTTGGTGGTTTGAGTGAGTTTTGGAAGTGAGATTAACTGTTTGGCTAAGATGCATGTTGGTAATGCAGACAGTATGAAGAGTTTTGAAAAAGTGTCTTCA
The DNA here is from genome assembly GCA_029706075.1 of Aldrovandia affinis. NCBI lineage: Eukaryota > Metazoa > Chordata > Actinopteri > Notacanthiformes > Halosauridae > Aldrovandia > Aldrovandia affinis. The sequence goes on from JAINUG010000499.1 coordinate 218,433, forward strand.
GTATTGACCGATGCTTGTTAGCAACTGAAAAAAACTGTAATAGGGCGCAGGGCCACCATGAGCCACAAGAACAGCTTCAATGCGCCTTGGCAGAATGCAGAATCTCAAAAAAAAAATAAAAGAAAAAAATTAGTATTAGCTGCTTCACCTGCCTGTATCTTAGCTGTGTTATCTGTGTGTCTGTCTGTGCATTAGATGAGCAGAGGGGAAGGCAAGAGGGAGGAATTCAGGGAGTGAGTGAATGTGTCATTCCAGGAAGTGAAGGGATAATGCTCTCAAGCTTTAATGAGAGGAACAGGGGGAGAACACTGCGTGCTGATTGGACCTTCAGCACTTTAGGAAGAAGTCCAAACTTTCCACTCACTCTTTGTGGCTGTACAAACTCAAGTAACCTTCAGACGGAATTTGTCCACCCATGTTCTGGAGACTCCCTTACGTGCTTCACGGCGGACCCGAGCTGGCTCACCTCCCCCTCCCCCAGCCAAATGCCCCCGCCCCGATCGGGACTGATGACCAAGGTCAGTCTGGTAGAGACGGGTTTAGAACTGCGTCCCTGACAGGCAGCGCACACCGTATCGGACCAGCCAAAATACGATGCCTTAGACTGCTGCACTATCCACTGCCCAGGAACTTTCTGTCTGACGCGAGACGTGCTAAGTGTTTCCGCATAAGAGACAGGCTGCCATCCGTAGCATTACAGGGGCAGGGAGTAATGGAGGATAATGGAGAATTCTGATAGATGTGTGTGCCATATCCACAAACCCAGGGGTGACCATGCAGTTGTTCTGTCAGTCAAAATAACAGGACGGAAAGGGAGAACAGCAGAGCACAGTTAAAGAAACACCCAGACATCGCAACTCAGTCCAGCTCCCTCAGCACCCATGGCCACTAACCCTCTGAAGAGGAACGAACTCTGACCTCTGACCTCTGACCTCTGGGCACAACGGTGCGTGACCTTCAACACCAGTCAGCTGTGGAGTCACTAGCAAGTGAAAGCAAAAGCAAAAATCCAATTAGGGAATCTCCCCGGGGTCATTAAAGTACCTGATTGGTCGGCTCTGGGGAAAACGTCTTCTTCCAGAAGAAGACGGGAGCATGTTGAGCAGCAACAGAACCGCTGCTGTTTTACAAGCTGAAACAGTGTGGTGTTTGAGCGCACGGTTGCAGAGCGCTGCTCCTGTGATTGCTGACGGGGCGGGCGTGTGTACGGTGTGATGCTGATTTTTAATTTACACGCCTGGAGCTGTGAAACGGTGCGCATCGTAGAGAGCAAACATAGAGTTCAATAGCAGCCCATGCAAAGTGTTTCACTTGCTTATCTCACCCCAGGTTTGGAGTTAGGTTTACATTTTTACATTTTACATTTTAAGCATTTAGCAGACGCTCTTATCCAGAGCGACTTACAAGATGTGCATCAATACATGGTCAATCACAGTTAGCGCACAAGATCAGTGCAGGAATTGACATAATTGCAGGTTACCATACCTGTAACACCGGGAAGGAAAAGGTATTTTACATTTTTTTTTTTTTCAGTTTAATAGCCTCACCTGGCCAGGGTTGGCGTACAGGTGCATACCCCCAAACCTGCTTGTCCAGTTTGTGTGTCGGGTGTCGGTTTTCATAACGAGAGTTTTCTTTTTAAAAATATTTTTTTCAAAAATGAGTTTCAGATTTTTTCCCTGTTTTTTTAAAATCCCAATTTAGTGGCCAATTGTACCCTCCATTTTTTCCATTCTCCCTCCCCCACGAGCCCGTCGCCCGTCACTACGGGTCAAGCTAATACCCCGAGGCCGGCATTGATCCGCCTCCTCCGAGACGGAACTCGCCCACCTGCTCTCTAGGGACACCATTCCGCTCCTCGGTGAGCTCGTGCCAGCTCACCCCCCCCTCCCCTCCCCCTCCCCCTGGAATGGACAGCCAATCACCGCCCCCAATCGGGGCTCCCGGACTGATGCAGTCGGGTTTCGAACCGCGGCTGCAGTGGGCAACTTGCATTCCGGGCGAATGCTTGGACCCGTGAGGAGAGTTTTCTGAGTGGACTGCTCTCACATGGAGGTGTGAAACCCAGCGACCCAGAAGCCCTTGCTCTGGCCCGGCCCTCGTACGCTCCTGTCAGGAGAGCTCAGCTGTGGCTCTGAATGATGAGCTCACTCTGAATGATGAGCTCACTCTGAATGATGAGCTCACTCTAATGATGAGCTCACTCTAATGATGAGCTCACTCTGAATGATGAGCTCACTCTGAATGATGAGCTCACTCTAATGATGAGCTCACTCTAATGATGAGCTCACTCTGAATGATGAGCTCACTCTAATGATGAGCTCACTCTGAATGATGAGCTCACTCTGAATGATGAGCTCACTCTAATGATGAGCTCACTCTGAATGATGAGCTCACTCTAATGATGAGCTCACTCTAATGATGAGCTCACTCTGAATGATGAGCTCACTCTAATGATGAGCTCACTCTAATGATGAGCTCACTCTGAATGATGAGCTCACTCTGAATGATGAGCTCACTCTAATGATGAGCTCACTCTGAATGATGAGCTCACTCTAATGTACACCATTCTGCTTCTCCCATCTCCCATCTGCTCTTATTTCCAGACATTCTCCTCTACAGAATACCCACACGATGTTGCAGACTTAACACCTTGTAGTTTTCCTTCAGTCGTATCTTTAAAACCCTCCCTGGATTTTGGATATGATAATATTATCTTTGATGCATCAGATTGATCCCGAGTTTTCCCACAATGCACTGCGCTGTGCGTGCCAGTGTAATGATGCGGCGCACAAACTGGGTTCCTGACTCCGGCGAGACTCAGAGTGCAAACATCACACAAGGCCCTGGGAACAAAACCAGCACCTGTTCAAACACCGTGACCTCCTGGGGCCTGCTGAGTCCTCATTAACCGCGTCTCTCTCAGGGGGTGTGTGTGTGTGGGGGTGTGTGTGGGTGTGTGTGTGCATGTGTGTGTGTGTGTGTGTGTGTGTGTGTGGGGGTGTGTGCGGGGTGTGTGGGGGGGAGGTGTGTGTGTGTGTGTGTGTGTGTGTGTGTGTGCATGTGTGTGTGTGTGTGTGTGGGGGTGTGTGTGTGGGGGTAGGGGGTGTGTGTGTGTGTGTGTGTGCACGTGTGTGTGCATGTGGGTGTGTGCGTGTGTGTGTGGGAGGGGGTTGTGTGTGTGTGTGTGTGTGTGTGTGTGTGTGTGTGTGTGTGAGTGTGTGTGGTGTGTGTGTGTGTGTGTGTGTGTGGGGGTGTGTGGGGGGGTGTGTGTGTGTGTGTGTGTGTGTGTGTGCACGTGTGTGTGTGTGTGGGGGAGGGGTGTGTGTGTATGTGTTGGTGTGTGCATGTGTGTGTGTGTTTGTGTGTGTGTGTGTGTGTGTGTGCCATGTGTGTGTGTGTGTGTGTGTGTGTGTGTGCGTGTGTGTGTGTGTGTGTGTGTGTAGCACAAAATCATAAATCACCTAGTTAACAAGCCGGTGTGTGAGTTGTCAGACGAGGTTTTGTCGTGTCTGGTATTAATTCTCCGCGCTCTCTCTCTCTGTTCTCGATATGGAACACAGCGGAGCAGGGGAGCAGCTCTGATGTGTGAGAGAGATTCTGCAGCCCCACCGTGCTCACGGTTTCTTCCTCTCCTCTGCTCATTCCTTCTCTTGTTTTACCTTCCAGTTTAATTATCTAGTTTAATTTGAATCACTTTCCCTCTTGCCAAAAAGCAGAACTCACCAGTGGAAATAACCGATTCCTGAACATTTCTTTTCGATGGAACATTAGTTGTTTTGGTCGTTGTGGTTCTTTTGCCGTCACTGCTTTTGAGACAGCGCACCAAGCACAGGGCCCTTATGTACTGTACAAAGATTCTAAGAGTAGGAGTGCTGATCTAGGATCAGGTTTCCCCTGTCCATATCCTAACCATATCCATTATGAGCTAAAAGGCTAAACTGATCCTAGATCAGCACTCCTACTCTTACAATCTTTATTCATACGGGCCCAGATGTTCTGATGGATGTTGCCTCTCTCAGGTTGAGTTGGAGCTGCAGGGGGGGTTGTTTCCCAGGGAGAAGATTAATCTTTAGCACCGTTAGGGTTCTGCATGAACAGAAAGTTCCGCGTGAGAAATGGGCTCTTTTAATTGCTGAAGCACGGTCGCAGAGTGATCATTAATCACGCTGACCGGCGCCCTCACACTGCCCTCCCATATCAGATACTGCCGCCCGTGGGCCAGCCTTTGAGTAATTAAATAACGTTTAGTCTTCCAACAACAGCTCCACATTTAAACAGACATTTCACCTTTTTACCAGCGGGCCCTAGGGTCTCCTCTGCGGAGGAAACAAATCGTGTCTCTGACCAGGGCCCGTATTCATAAAGCATCTCAGAGCAGGAGGGCTGATCCTGGGTCAGTTTGGCCTTTTAGCTCAGAGTGGATACGGTTAGGATTATGGACGGGGTGAAACTGATCCTAGATCAGCAGTCCTACTGTGAGACTCTTTATGAATACAGGCCCAGGTTTGTCCTTATGGACCACCATTTCAGAGTGACATTTTTTATTAAATACGTGTTTCACACAGATATTATTCAGAAAGGTGTTCCATATTTACATTATTTATTTATCTACGCTTTATCTGACCTCTGACCCCTGCTAACTCATGATGCCATAATCGCAATTCAGCAGAAAATCACCCCACACCCTAAAGCCCACACCCCCACACCTCACATCTCAAATCCACACTCCCTCAAATGCACACTCCCTCACTTACACATTCACAATCAAATGCACAATCCCTCAATTACACACATTTCACAATCAAATGCACAATCACGCAATTACACACATTTCACAATCAAATGCACAATCACGCAATTACACACATTTCACAATCAAATGCACAATTTCACAATCAAATGCACAATTGCACACACACAATCAAATTTCACATTTCACAATCAAATGCACAATCACGCAATTACACACATTTCACAATCAAATGCACAATCCCTCAATTACACACATTTCACAATCAAATGCACAATCACTCAATTGCACACATTTCACAATCAAATGCACAATCACTCAATTACACACATTTCACAATCAAATGCACAATCCCTCAATTACACACATTTCACAATCAAATGCACAATCACGCAATTGCACATATTTCACAATCACATTGAGTATCTGGATCTTGGGTCCCAATCAAAGCAGGCTTACACACATTTCACAATCAAATGCACAATGCCTCAATTGCACACATTTCGCAATCAAATGCACAATCACGCATTACACACATTTCACAATCACATTGAGTATCTGCCCAAACTCCCACAAACTCCCACGACGCCCCAGACAGGGAAACGCTAAAGCACCCCCTCAGACTGAGCAGGAGAGCTGAGGACCTAGAGAACCAATCATGTGTGGTGTTTGGGAGAACCAATCATGTGTGTTTGGGCGTTTGGGTTTGGGATTAGAACCAATCATGTGCGGTGTTTGGGATTGAACCAATTTGGGTTTGGGAGAGAACCAATCACGTGCGGTGTTTGGGATTGTGTGGTGTTTGGGATTAGAGAACCAATCATGTGCGGTGTTTGGGATTAGAGAACCAATCATGTGCGGTGTTTGGGATTAGAGAACCAATCACGTGCGGTGTTTGGGATTAGAGAACCAATCATGTGCGGTGTTTGGGATTAGAGAACCAATCACGTGCGGTGTTTGGGATTAGAGAACCAATCATGTGCGGTGTTTGGGATTAGAGAACCAATCATGTGCGGTGTTTGGGATTAGAGAACCAATCACGTGCGGTGTTTGGGATTTCATTGATTTTCATGGTGCAGTGATTGGTAATGAATTGAGGTTGAAATTGGTGTCAGAAACAGCTTCAGGAAGATTTGCTGCATGCCGATGCTACCCTCTCTCCAGGTGTCCCGCAGTAAGAGTGAACGGTTTCAGACTCACCTGTGGAGATGAGGCCCCCGGAGCCCTGAATGTTTAGTTACATTTACATACATTTTACATTTTAGGCATTTATATATTTATATATTATATATTACAGGCATTTAGCAGACGCTCTTATCCAGAGCGCCTTACAGTTTACATTTCTTTACAATCCATTTATACAGCTAGACATTAACTGAAGCAATTCAGGTTAAGTACCTTGGTTAAGTACCTTGCTCAAGGGTACAACGGCAGTGTCCCACCTGGGGATTGAACCTGCAACCTTAATGTTACAAGCCCAGCTCCCTAACCATTATACCACACTGCCTGCCATTTATTTATTTATTTATTTATTTATCCTGAGCAACTTACACAGTTTACATTTCTCTACATACAATCCATTTCCACAGCTGGATATTTTACTGAAGCAGTTCAGGTTAAGTACCTTTAGCTCAAGGGTGCCCCTCAACAGCAGTGCTCCCACCTGGGAATTGAACCTGCAACCTCTGAGTTACAAGCCCAGCTCCCTAACCATTACACTACACTGCCAGCCGTTAGTTAGCGCTGACGATGCTCCTGTGTCATTCGTTTCACACCTGGCCTCCGCCCGAATCGCTCTCAAAACCAGGATCAGCGTGACAATCTCAATGATCTGGAGAGAAAGAGTCATCTTCTTTGTGAGCATAAAATCATTTGGATTAATATACCATATTAAGTCTCTTTGCAGTTAATCAGACGCATGGTGTGTTTTGGGATGACCCAGCTGTGTGATCACCCTGGTTACTGCACTTAAATATCTGAGGATTGACTTTACGCCCATAGAGGGTACATTACAGGCATTTCGCCGGCGCTCTTATCCAGAGCGACTTACACAGTTTCACATTTCTTTACATACAATCCATTTATACAGCTGGATATTTACTGAAGCAATCCAGGTTAAGTACCTTTAGCTCAAGGGTACAATGGCAGTGCCCCCATCTGGGGATTGAACCAGCAACCTCTGAGTTACAAGCCCGGTTCCCTAAACACTACACTGCCACCCCAAATGTTTCCTATGGGCAACCAAACACCAAACTTATAGAATATTTGGTGATTACATTATAGTTGAATATGCTATTATAGCTTATGATTACTGTGACAAAAATGTGACATGTTTTAGACAGATCTGTACCTTTTTAGCAAATAATTATCAATAAATCAAATGTTAAACATGTCCTTCAGCAGTCATGTACTCGAGGCAAATCAATTGCACACATACAAGAGTACACAATTATGTTGCATCTTAAAATGTACTATTTAAACATAAATGGACTTCCTATGATTTTTTTCACCTTGAGGAATAAGTCCTTTTTTTATTTTCTTTCCTCTATATTTTTTATTTTGATCTCTTTCTTTTCAGAAGTGGAGGTTAGGATGGAATATTGTTTCTGTTTCATGTAACGGTTTTATGTCACTCTCTCTCTCATTCTCTCCCTTTCACTCTCTCTCTCATTCTCTCTCTCTTTCACTCTCTCTCTCTCATTCTCTCCCTTTCACTCTCTCTCTTATTCGCTCTCTCTTTCACTCTCTCTCATTTAAAAAAAATATTTATTTAATCAGGTTAGTCTCATTGAGATTAGAAATCTCCTTTTCAGGAGAGACCTGGCCAAGAAAGCAGCAATAGATTCACAGTTTCACATCTGGTTACACAAGAGCAGTCTAAATATGTGGTGCAACTAAGGGTCAAAGCAGGCTCACTCTCTCTCTCATTCTCTCTCTCTCTCTCTCTCTCTCTCATTCTCTCTCTCATTCTTTCTCTCCCTTATTCTCTCTGTCTTTCACTCTCTCTCATTCTCTCTCTTTCACTCGCTCTCTCATTCTTTCTCTCTTTCT